>JBAMJV010006458.1:0-38769 GCA_037951105.1 Echinarachnius parma | reverse complement strand
GGTAGCTAGCGGCGTAGGGTGCCGGCACCGGAGTGCGGGTACACGCGACCGACCAGGAACGAAGCTAAGCTAGCGAAGCGAAGGTGCTAAACATCGATTGAAGTATGGCGGAAGGTGGATTCGAAGCCCTCTTAAAACGAAACAAAAGGAAGACAATTACAAGAGAAGAGAGGCTGAGGAATGCAAGGGCCCGAGCAGTAGACAAACTGGGTAAGGTGGAGGCAGACGAGGTGGTCGAGACGTTTTTAATTTTTAAGGCAGGTGATAATGGTGATGGCGACAAGCGTAAGGCCGATGGGGTTATCATGACCTTGTTAGCCCAGGGTCTGTCCCAGATTGAAGTCGTAGCTTTGCTCCCAAATGTTGGGGGGTCCAGAGTTTCCAGGTTGTCCAAGTACGACCCCGAGGAGGAGCAGTTACGCAAGGAAGCGAGGGTACCCTGGCATGCTGCAAGCAAAGATGACAAACAAGCTATTGTTGACCAAATAAATTCATGGGACATAGAACCCGGATACCCATGTCAGCATCGCAAAACATTGGAGTACCTGGGTCATGCTGGAAAGGAATGGCAGCAGTACTACAACGATTACAAGGAAGAGAGGTTAGTGGCTGGGAAAAGAGTCCTGGGCTTAGTGAGATGGAGAGAGTACGTTCGCGCTTTTCGGCCTCGGCTTAGACTAAAGAGGGCACCCACCGAATACTGTAACGGTTGTTTCAAGATTGAGATAGAGCTGAAGGATCCCACTATATCTACCGAGCGAAAAGCTGAACTAAAGCTCCAGAAAGAGATGCACCTAGAAAATGCAATCGACCAAAGAAGAGCGATGAACAAAGCAATCGCAGAGTTAGACTTAGAGTACCAGAGGGCTTGGGCACCTGGTGAATGTGTGGTCGAGGAGGCCCTGTCCCTGATGGCAGATGGAATTGCACAGAATATTGGAGGTTAGTCCTATAATTTTTATTTTATTGCCAGCCTTATTCAGAAACAATAGAATAATTATTATGTCACTTGCATACAGTCCCACCCACCCCTACAAGACAAGGGGTTAACTGCATCTGCATTAACCCCTTACTCCTTTGCCTGTAAAAAACATGTTATTGAAAGCTGCCCTCATTGTCCAAGAAAACACTGGGGAAATCCCCTGTCTTCCTAGCCTCAAACTAGATGTTTTTCTCACTATTGTCTAATTTGATGCTGACATTAATGGTCTTATGTTTGGCTTTGTTAGCTGTTAATCTTCTAAGTAGTTCAAAGCTGGTTGTAAATAATTCCTTAGAGTCACAAATTGACCTACATTCATTGTTGTACTTTTGAATGCAATACAAAAGCTATTGTCCGGTCTAGACAACTATTGAAATGCTATTGTACTGATAAAAGTACCAAAGTATAAAGTAACATGGACGAGGGTAGAACAAACTAAGTGAAAACACAGCAGCAAATCAAACAGAAAACATCAAGAACGCGTGTAGAACATTTATATGGAGAACTGAACAAGAAGTCTGGTAATGCACTGTTTTAATCAAGGCAAAACTGCCATATATATACATTTAATAACAGATAGAATATGCAAATTAACAGAAGGGAGATATGCAAATGGACTGAAGGAGAAAACAATACAACCAATCACAAAATAGCTAACCAAAATGGACCGACCTTATTATTAAAAAACAACCAGTAAGAGATGGGGGTGGAGATGGAATGCAATCGGGTAAATGCAACAGATGTTGAGGATGAGAATGGGTTGATGGTGACAAAAGGGGATGAGCATAATAGAACATATTGAACTAAATACCAATGGCAATGGACAAAGGTGATGGAGTGGCACAGCAAGTGCTAAATAATAAAAGGGGGTGAAAATGTACAAAATAAATCCCTACACTATCTATTCACACTTTGCAGACACAACATAAATTGTGTAATCCTTCCTGGCCTGGCACTGGCTTCAATTGTAATTGCACATATTATTGTAGTTTCAGGAGGAATTTGGGAAGTTGACTGGGCAGAAGCCTAAACATGTAAACTGGTCATATTTGGTATTCAGAATGGCAGTACAGATTTGGCACAGATCCATTGCTGTATTTCTGAAGATCAGATATTCGCAAATATGAATTAAAAGTACTTTTGACATCAGAAGGCTCAAAGTAAGTCTCAAATTGTGTTTAATTTTACCTTCTCCCTATCCACAGAACTTGGTTTATTTAGTGAGATAATACTTTATTATAGCTAGAAATAGTTTTACATTTTTGGTTAATCTCACAAACTTGTTTACTGTGTACATGCTATATGGCATCTATGCTCTTGGGTGAGTCCCACCTACGGCCTACATATATCTGTGTTAGTAGCTCAGAAGTGAAATAGTTTTATATACTTATTTACTGTCTTGTTTTACTTTTAGCTACAGACAGAGAGCAGCCTGGGTCTTCTGCTTCCACCAACCACCAGGGTTCTCCATCTAAGCCAAGTGACCGTCCCAGCTCTTCGTCTGCTACAGGTGACCAGCCCAGCTCTTCGTTTGCTACATGTACAGGTGACCAGCCCAGCTCTTCGTTTGCTACAGGTGACCAGCCCAGCTCTTCGTTTGCTACAGGTGACCAGCCCAGCTCTTCGTCTGCTACAGAGTACAGGTGACCAGCCCAGCGTCTTATCTGACTAGCATCAGATAAGTAGAGACTTGAGTGGCAAGTTTGAACAGTGTGTTGATAACTTTTCAAGTCACAGGACTTTATGTGTGCAATATTCAGCGGACTCGCACCTTTGCAGATGGTGCAACTTTAATAGCTGGTACAGACTGAAAACAGTTTTCTCTTACAAGTACTCTTGACTTGAGAGTCCTATTGCACAGATTTAGTCAACAATGTTGAAACCTTTCATGTATTTGGTTATACAGGTGTTTTTGGTCCTCTAGACTCACTTCAGGATCAGAATTTTATCAGAATTGTACTTATTAATTACTATACTCAAATCATGATGACCCCATCAGCCTTGCGCTTGTCGCCACCACCTGCTTTTAAAAACGTCTCGACCACCTCATCTGCCTGCACCTTGCCTCGGGCCCTTGCAGTTTCTCTTTCGTGTTACAATGTTATCAAATTTCAGTAAGATATTGGCAGTTTCACTTAAGTATTATTGTGGTGTCAAATTTCTGAGTGAGGCCGATAGTTTCAATGTAACTTAATTTGAAAGTTACACTTATTCCATTCTTGAGAAATAATGTTAAACTAACTCTTAGATACCAACTGTTTTATCATACTAAATCGATGTATTTGGTGATACATGTGTTTTTGGTCCTCCCAGACTCACTTCAGGATCAGATTTTTATCAGAATTGTACTTATTACTACTACTCAAATTTCACCCTGGGGTCATACTTGGATAACCTGGATACTCTGTAGCCCTCAACATTTGGGAGCAAAGCTACAACTTCAGTCCTCCCGGCGAAGCCTATTTTTCTTTGCTCATTTTCAATCATTTAAATATTTCTAGTCAGTTTCCTCAATGTTTGAATTTAAATTGATTTGTTTGACAGTGTCAAGTGAAGAAATGTTTAAGATAAATAGATCATAACTCCAGTCAATGTTGACTAATTCCAGGACAGATTGCCAAGACAATACTAGAGAATAGTAGAATTTAAGCTACCACTTTTTTAAAATGTGAATTTCAACTATAATGTGCAATGCTGAATAATTTATTAATGACAGATTGCCAAGACAGAGAAAATATGTTAAGGGCAATTCCACGGTTAGTAACGTTACATTTAGAGCATATTTTCATAACATATTCTACTATAACACCACCATCTATTCATTTCAAGTCACAATCATGTTACAACATGTTCACCCACCCTAGGTCTATAATACAAACAAAAAATGAACACAATTGAAATAATATTCGCGTCGCCATGGCAACTTTTATTGTCGGTTAGTAACGTTACAAAAAAAGGACATGGGAAAAAAATCAATGTTTTCAAATGAGAAGTCTTCTAAAACCTTAGATAATTCCAACAAAGTGCCATATTCATTTTACTTCTAGTTAGTTGGCACATGTTTCAGCCAATAATTAAAGCATCTTGACTCATATTTTTTTCATTAGGCTCCAAAATCATGGTTAGTAACGTTACGGTTAGTAACGTTACACTTTGTCCGTGCAAAGGTAAAAGTTACCAAACATCATTTTTTTACCCTCCCTTTGCCTCAAAATCACAAGTAATACTTAGGAATTACAATTAAATCAACATAACTATCCATATTACTCTTAACTTTTAAATTCTTTAACTAGAAACTCTTAACTCACAACTTGAAACATGAAAACTGTTTGAAAACATATCTTATCCGATACATTCCATAGTTCACCAAAGTTCATCAAGTGGTAGGTTAATAATGCATAATTTGTAATACCAGTTAACTGTTTATTTGCAAGCATTTAGATTCAATATTTGTAGTATTTTAGCAGGCAAATATTGAGTAGAGATCTATCAATCCAAATGGTCATTTGTTGACTTGTTCAATAATCCAATTAATGTTACATTCGGATTCTTACAAAAACTTTAAATAGTACTTTGTTCATAGTATCAAATTCAAATACATGTAGCTTTGTGTAAATAAAATAATTATGTGTGTTTTAATACAAAACTCATTGGAGAGATAGACTTCTAAAAAGAGATTTTTGTTTGTAGCTAGTTTCTTCTTGATTTGGAGCTGTTTTTGCACACATTTTGGTAGGGAATGTTCTTGCATCTTTTTCTCCTCCCAGCTCCTCTTCATGGTAACTGCTTTCTTATCTTTGTACTCCTCATACTTGCCAGTCCTCTTCAAGTTCACTATTGATTTTGCTTCATGACCTACAGATAGAAAAATAAATAAAAACAAAATATAATGTATTCATGAACTAAAAGATAGGCAAGTAGTAATTAATTAAGATGAACATTTTCTGCATCATATTTCAGAGTAGAATACTTGAATGAGTGTTGGAAAGTTCCCACATGACACAAACAAATGAGATAAAACAATTGTTACAAATATAGTATACCTGTAAAAATATTTCAGTCACAAAACTGGTTTTAAGATTCTTGTTGTATCCCTTAGAAGTTTTCACTAAATTAAAATACTACTTTTTGCAAGTGCTTCATCACTAAAGATGTTTTTTTTACATACAAGTTTCTATGGCAACCGACATGGCTAATCATAATGCACCACTAAAAACACACAAACATAAACATCTCTGGACAGTGTAATTACATTAAATATACACTTGTAAGTTTATGTAATCCATTACAATATATTTGTTTTATATCAATACATGTATATTAGTTTTCACTCTAAATACAATCATTATCATTAATCAGTGTAAACTGTACACAGTGTATTCAGTACAACGAAATACCTTGATATATAAATGATAATTAAGATTATAATTACTAGAGCTGAGTCAAATCGAATGGCTATTCGATATCCGACCGTGAAGGTCGGATACCGAATACAAATTTTCGGATACGAATATCCGAAAAAAAAAAGAAAAAAACAAAATCCCCATTCGAGAGATTCGATCAGAAAATGGCACATTGAACCCTGCTTATCTTTTGCTAAAGTTAAAAGTTAAGGTATTTTACATAAATTACAAATAAACAAAACAAATAATAAACCAAAGGTAAGAGGATTAATATACAAGTGGTATAGTGAGTGCCAAATTTAGAAGGATGATATATCGAAGTATTTCATCTTGACAGCAGTTTGTACACTAACATCACACTGTACTGCCGATTCTAATTGAAAAAACGGACAGAATATTTATTTAAAAATTAAAAATAAAAAAATTAAAAAGAATTAAAATAAAAAAAATTTTTTTCTTTTTTTTTTCGGATATTCGATATCCGATTGTTTGTACACGACTCATATTCGAAATGCAAAATATCCGGTTTGACTCAGCTCTAATAATTACTACAATAATTCAACTTACCAAAGACAGGTCGCTGCTCGTCAAAGTAGAGTCAACTATATTTTCCAATGACTACTTTCCAGGAGAAAGATTTATGAGGAGTTTACACTAAAATACTGCTCGCGCTGAACATCAGATACTGCACATGTTCTTGCATAGAGCATAGATATGAGATGCTGCACACATGGGATGCTGCACATGGTTGAATAACTCACATTACTTAAAAAAAATTGATCATCCATTGTTCTAAAGTGGCCTCTTTTGTCTTACTTTACATATCCTTTCACTCACTTTTGATTAGGGCCAGCTTATAAGTGTCTCTTTCACTGTTGTTATGGTTAGTAACGTTACACTCTGTATCATAGACTGGTTAGTAACGTTACATGGTTAGTAACGTTACAGATTTTGACTGCTTATAATTAATACATCATATAATATTTGTAAAATTTGTTCCTTAATTTTGATAGAGCATTGCCTGGAAGAGAAAAATTTGAAGTAGGAATATTATAAGGCATTGCATTCTCTCTATAGAAAAATAAATCCATGTTTTGGTTAGTAACGTTACATGGCATACCAATGGTTTTTAATTTCACTCACTGTTGGCATAATCAACTCAGATTCTTAATTTTGCATGATAAATATATTAGAGCATTGTACTCACTAAATAAATATGATAAGTTTGTAAGGTCTTGTGTATTTTCATGCTCATAATGGCTTAATCAACTTTTTCTTAACTTACATTGGAAATAACACAGGAAAATATAACCAATATAAATTCGCTATTTTAACCCACTTTTACCACAGTCAAAGCAAAATAAATAACCTTTCCAGTAATTTTGATGTGTCTTTAATCATATACAACCAAAAAATGTAAGAAAAAGACACTTTGAAATTTTGGGGTCATGTCCACCTAATCATGGAATTGCCCTTAAAGTCATACCTGTAAAGTGTCCAAATCCACGAAAATTACTTGGAGCTTCCTCGTTTCTCTTCTACCGTGTTGTTTAGCTTATGGTAAGAGAAGAAGAAAATAGGGTTTGATTTTTTCAAATGTCCCTTTAGTATGAAGATAATTATCATTGAAAATCATTATTCCAAAAGCGTTAATCAACGCAATTGAAAAAAGGTACAATTGTTGTAGCTAAACGTGTCCGCATTGCAGCACGCGTGGGAACATTCCGGAGATTGAACTTTGAACCCAGGGAGCACAAATTCCATGAATTCTGTACTACGTCTGTAACGTAAACATACACGGGTGCGAATATCTCAAACGGCTGATTATTACTGCGACAAATGTATGGCAGACCATCAGTATTCGGTGATAAAATATGAACTCAATATTCGTTTTTTCACTAGGTAAACAGTGTTTGTTTTCTTTCAAACTTTCACAAATCTTTCAATTGTATTTTACAATGATATTGATATAGGATTGAAGTCTCAAATGTCATTTTGTGCAATATCTGACACTTTACAGGTATCACTTTAAGCTGGTACTTCATAACATTGAATTTGAAGATACTTTCTATTGCTTCCTTTTTTTATATTACATTTGATTGTAAGATCTACTCGTTATTGAGTATGATAAACTTAATTTGTGTTTGGAATATGATATAAAATAAATAATGGGATTTGATATCCATAATTGTCATGCTCTTAGCGTCATTCTACAAGGATAAGTTTGTTTTATGCCACCATGGCGTCATACTATAATAATAATGACATTTGTATGCCACTATAGTTAACTTAAATTAACGTTTTCTCTTAGATTTGTCTGGCATATATGCCTTATAACTCCTTTTTCTTATTTTACTTGTCTTAAGCATAATGTTGTTTTAAATATCTAAATGCTGTATGCCACCCATTTCCTCTTTCTGTAAAGATGATAAAAACAGGAGACTTACGAACACATTTATTTATGAGATCTTTTTTACAATAACATGGAGCGCAAGAAGAGCATTTTGAATGACAAATAAAGCATACCAAAATTATATTCCTGTTAATAGTTTAGGGAGGGTTTTGAATTTTTGATTAATTTTAAATAGTGTAAACAAATTCTCTTTATAAGATGATTAGATTGATCCAACAGTTATTCTTATTGATATACGCATTGTATTGTTGACTTGTTGTCTTTTCTCGTGTTTTTTCTTTTGTCTTGTGTCTGTCCTTCTTTCCTCCTGTTCCTTCTGGCTGCCTAGCCTTTGTTCTCTTGTTTAAATGCTTCTATTCCTTTCGTGATGTTTTGTCTGTTACCCAGTTGTTACCTATTTGGGTTCTTGATAATGTTTTTTTAATTAGGTGCTCTCGATTCAAGCTGTGCTTTTAGAGATGTTCACCTCCAATTATATTGTTGCAAATTTTGTTAATGTTTGTTACTGAAAATATTTGGAAATAAATGTTACATATTGAACTTGAACTTGAATTTCACACTTTTTGGTAACCCAGGGTACATGGTAAAAAATTAAATAAATAATTATACACAATGGCGGATTTTCGTCTGGTACCCCAGGGTACCGTTTATGTCATCGAACAAACACACGTTCTCAGCATGCACACACACACACACACACACACACACACACACACATACACATTCTTGTAAGGGCCGGCCTAGCCTTCAAACAGGGATACGGTCAGGCTACCTGTCCTTCAGTCGGGCATACATATGCCCATTTGTTGTGTATGTCCCCAGTATGTTGGAGTGCAAACAGGTTGATATGCCCCAAATGGGCTTATAAGGGATATCTTTTTAAAAAAATAAATGAAACTAAACATACAGTAAGACTTTCCTGAAGCACTGTAAACACTCTAAGAGGCATTTGGAAAATGGGGCCAGTTTTCATGTGTATCCCCTATTGAAGGACCTAATACAAGAACACACGTGATACACATACAATCTTCATTTTCTTTTCTCCCTAGGACAGCTATTCTATCTTACAAGGACAATTGCAAAAGATAGTACTTTACAGTGGAACCTCATTATAATGAGAACCTTTGGATCATGAAAATGACCTTGTTTTAGTACCATCTTGTATCATGGTAAAAACAAAAAAGGATATGAAGAGCTTCGACCAGCAATATTACCTTGTTACTTTTGTTATAACGGAGCTCTTCATAATGAGGTTCCACTGTACGATTGAAGTGTTTAGATTTGTAACTGTCACTGGATAGTTATAACCATGTACAAAGTCAGTGCGATGAGTTAGTGAATATCACTTCGCATTTTTTGCCCATTACTAGGCCATACATGTACGTATAACATCCATTTAACATGACATCTTCATACATTACTTATATATATATCAGATCACAACAATACACATTGTATCAACCATTCATCACTTTTTGCACATGTCGACAAAATTACTAGATCCCTAAAAGAGAAAATAATGACACTATAAAGTATTTGTTATTATAGAAAGCATGATATACACATTAGTTTATTATTCAGAACGAGACAGTGTTTGTACAATATGTAATAATACATGGATGAATATCAATGTGAAAAATTAGTAAATCTGGGTTAAATTAAATCACCATAAAATGACATCACACTAGTTATAAGCTCTGATACATAGGTTTGGTTCTGTCTTTACACAAACATGTAAAAAAAAAGAAGAATTTAAATGATATTACAAAACTCAGCCTGCTCTACACTGTTAAATCAAGGCTCGACACTCGCACTGGCCCGCTGGCCCGGGGGCCAGTGAAATTGCACTTGCACTTGGGGCCAGCAAAATGTAATTTTGGTGGCCAGATCGGGCAAGCAGATTTTCAACCCGACATTGACAAAATGAAAAAATCTTGTTTTCTTTTGTCATGCTTCATCTGCAATCACAGGTTTGATTAGGAAAGAGTGATATTTTTAATAGTAAAAAAGCTTACACCCAGTACTTTATACATAGCCCACCAGGTTCCTGTATGAAACGGGTTAATGATGCTAGAATTTTTTTTATGGTTGCTGCATTGACAGAAGATTTAAAGAGAACTGTCATAAATTCACTTCCACATGAGCTGTTAACCCGTTCACTACGAGATTAAAAAATCCCCATAGACTTTGTACACAACCCACCCGGTTCCCGTAAGCAACAGGTTAATGAACAATTACATTTGTGTTAAATATCCATAGATTATGTTTCCACTAATATATTACTCTGAACTTTATTTTAAAATTAAATTTCCTTAGTTTCTACAAACACATGCCATTAGACACTGGTGTTGCTTCATGACGTTAAATACAGTATGTTATCAATGCACTACACGCAATACTGGAATTGTATATATTTTAATCATGAAGTAACTACATGTATAATACAAATCAACTAAAGGTGCAACGAACAGGGATACACATGTAAGAAAATTTCTTTATAGCGAATCCTTTCATTTGGTTCTATTTGCTTTCCTTAAATTGTAATATGGTAATAACAAAAATGTTAGATATGCATTTAGTGAAACTACAGTACCAACAGAGACTTCATAGGATGTCTCTCCGATCACTATTAGATCAGTTCCTGTTGAAAAAAATATTAAATCTGTCTTGTTTCAGCAACTGACCCACTACCACTGCGTATGGCCCTACTGACTGCTAATGAGCTGGCAGAAAATAGTCATATTAATCTAAGAAAACTAAGAAAACCCCATTCAGATCGAAGCATTATCCTAACTATATTTGATCCTCCAGTAGGATACACACTAACTTCATGTTACATTCATTTAATATACATTCACCCTGTTAAAAATAATACGTTACTTTCTAAAATTTGCTAGCTTTAATGCATTTAAAAAGGGGCATTTTTTGACTAAGGCACAATCAAAAACTTGATAATGACTTAACATGTACATTCAAAATGCCATTTTCAAAGTATGCACCACAACACGTAACCCAAAATTTCACCAATGCACAACACAGTTCCTTTGGCATTTTCACTTTAACAATCAAGATATGTTTGGCCTTGATAGAGAATCTGCTAGCTTCGAAAGCTCAGCTCTAATGGACCTACAATCAAGATATGTATAAGATTCACAGAATACAAGTAGTAATGCCTATGCCATAACATTTCTCTGGCTTATTTCATTTACATAAATGCACAAAAACAGTCACGCCACTTTTGATATTTAAACCAAAAAAAGTTGCCAAACAAACTTTCTACAAAGGAAATGTGTGCCTATGCTGTGTTTTTCTTGTAACTTATTTAATATCTATAAATGCACAGTAATTCATTACATCCTAGATCTAACAAACTGAAGTTACCAAACAAAACAAGATATGGGCCAGGAAAAGTGTGCCTATGCTATGTATTTCATGTAGCTTATTTTATTTGTATTGATGCACAGCAACATTCATGTCACCTTAGATTTTTTTTTTAAACTGAAGTTACCGAACATAAACTTTCTACGAAGTCATCGGCCAGGAAAAGTGTGCCCATGCTTTATATTTTCTCTAATTTATTTCATTTTTATAAATGCACAGCAACAGTCATGATAACTTTGGTATGAAAAAAACGGAAGTTACTGAACATAAACTTTCCACCAAAACATGCACCCAAGATGGATTTAGAAATCAACAAACCAGGAATGTATTTTACATGAAGATTAATGTACAGCAATGCTATAAATTAACTTTTTTTAATTTTTCCCTAGTGGCCAGATAGAGCAAGTAAAATTAAAACTTAATTTTTGGTGGCCCAAAAAACAAGGAAACCAACAAAAATCAATAATGTTATATTTGGTTGGCGAGTTAGGCAAGTCAAATTCCGAATCAATGACATGCCATTTTAGTAGCCCTGGGACGGTGAGCAAACCAGTGCTTACCGGTACATGTATTTCAAACCTTGCTGTACAGTCATGTAAAGGTTACATTAAATCGTCACACAATTTAGAGATTAAGCACTGCAGCATCTAAATATTTGAAGACGATACAGAAATTGTGAAAAACGTAATACAGCCTTCTGGTTATTCAACAAAAACAAAACGAAGTGCAGACTCCTCAATATGCAACATGTACTGTGTACTATTGCAAAACAAATCTGCAGCGCATACACGTTTGTATCATTCAATTAGTGGCGACTTACACGTTAATTTTTCAACAAATATAACATTCAATTGAAGCACAAAAACTTGACCTCACTAAAATTATAATTTGAAAAATATTTATTTGCATATTCTCAGAGTTAACCTATATTTTCTGGCTCATCTAGAATTTTCTAATCAAATATATTAATGAAGATTATGTATTTTTATTTTCATTATGCTGTTATGAAATTATCTTGGTAATGCTAAAATGAAAGACATGATATGTTGTTTAAGGATAAAGAAAACCCTTTTTTAATAAGATACCAATTTATTATCATCATCTAATAAATATATTTGTTGAATGATGTTCGGTTAACATAGCAAACAATTTCTTTGTATCAAGTCTATACTTCAAACGAATCATACATTTGAGGCAAACATTTATTTTAAAGGTAATATTACTTTAAATCTCTAAATTTTCTCCTTTGATTTTGCTATTACCACTAGTATTAATTGAATCGTGACTATAACAATCACAAATAAAAACATACATAAAAACAAATCAATGTCTGAAGCAGAACTTTAACAATAAATCAACGATAACATTCATAACATATTCATTTTGCAAAATTGCACAAATTTTCAATAATTTTTAATTCCTCCATAACCAAAATCGACACAAAATATACAAGTGAAAAGTAATGTTAATCTGTACATGCAGAGATATACAAACAGGATTTCAATTGTCCTAATCATCATTTTCATCAGAATACAAAACCAAAACAAAAAGTTGGAGGGGAAATGC
Source organism: Echinarachnius parma (assembly GCA_037951105.1). Taxonomy (NCBI): domain Eukaryota; kingdom Metazoa; phylum Echinodermata; class Echinoidea; order Clypeasteroida; family Echinarachniidae; genus Echinarachnius; species Echinarachnius parma. Next base: position 26,024 of record JBAMJV010006458.1, on the reverse strand, counting down.
TAGTAAATAAAGCAGAAACTAAAACACAACTCCAGTAATTTTAGCTAAATTACATTTCTAGTTTCTGGCAGACTCTGATTATAATTTTTCTTTAAACAATAGGTGCACTAGTCAAACAAAGGAGAAAGTATAACAAAAAGTTAGATACATATTTGTACAATATCTCTTTAAAACAATTCAGCAAGCTCAAGTATGGTTAATAATTATGTTTACATGTGTAACAACGTTGTTATTGCCATGTTCCAAAGGCATGATTTTACAAGACTGTACACAAATGAGGAAATATCCATATAAGTACAATTTGCCTTGAAAATAATGAAGAAAACTGACATAAATCCAAATTAATACAAGTATTTTAAAAACTATTGTCTACTGTAAGCTTTCCATAATCATCCATGCATAAATAATACATTTCTACATATTTCTACAATGCTCTGTACTTCTCTACTTCTCTATTTCAGAGGAAAAAAATATAACAACTGAAAATTCAATTAAAGGGGACCACCAGGCAAAGAACAACATATTATTATATGTTTTGGTACCGTTTTGTGATATCAAATAGATACACAACATTTTGCAAAGGGTTGTGTAATTCATAAACAAAGCAATTAATTTCCATCTCTTACGGAACCACTACTATTTCCTGGTTCGTACGGGCCAAACATTTGCGAGTGCGTCAATGCGATTCGTTCGCTCTGCAAACGCATGCTTTAGAATGGTGAGGCGTTTTCCAATTATATATTTTTTTCTGGAAAGATATTTTTGTGAACTTGTTGATGGAATGGAATACTAAAGATGTTCCCTTTCTTTAATAAGAATATTATTTTGGGGTGCTGGTACCCTTTAAAGCTAAAAAAGTATACTTAATACACATTTATATTTTTAAAAAACTACTACATGTGTGTGAATTGTCATTCTGAATTAAAGAAATTAGTATTTAAGAATGATACACAGAAATAGATAATGAATGGGGTGGGAGATATTTAAACAATATTAATGATAAATTTAAAGGACATAATATAACAAATTAAAATCACAGGATAAAAGTTGACATAGGAAACATAGAAAATAAAAGAGGTACATTTCACACAAACAAATAAATAAATTTTATAGTAAAAAGAGAAAGGAATAGGATAAAGAGAAAGGAATAGGATAATGAAAAGAAAGAGTGTGAACATTTAATGGGCGAGAGGTGGGGAGAGAGAAAGAGAGAATAAATTGCTTGTTTTTTTTTAAATTTTCACTCATACAAAAATAAAAGCACACATTTTAATGCACACACATATGTGCTTTCCATAAATTACAGTTCTGCAACCATTTTCCTATGAACCGGTTTGCTGTCATATTCAAATTTCATGCTCACGACTAAACTGAAAGCTTGCCCAAGGTTTGCCCTGCATAGCAACATATCTACTAATGGCTGCAAGTTGCATTCCAAATATTGAAGAGCATAAAGGAAATGGTTAACCTGTTCCCTGCTAGATCTTTGTGATTCCCATAAAGTTAATACACAGTTCACCAGGTTCCCACTGTCAATGTGTTAATGGAATAGCTTGTCTCTGCTCTCTGAGCCTCAAGGAAAAATAACCATAATTCCATAACTGAAAAATGAGCAAAGAAAACAATGGGCTTCCCCGGGAATCGAACCCAAGACCTACAGGTTGCTAGACCGGTGCTCCAACCATCAAAATAGAAGCTCTTATGTCGATGGCACACGTAATTCCAAGTTTCCCTTTTTCTGACCTCGGTAGTGCTAGACCAGGCCCCATATTCATAAAAGTCCGCTAGCTGCGTTTCATGCTTAGTGTATTTTGTATGATGTGGCTAGGTATTAAACACAAACTATTAGTTGCTAAGTAGGTGTCTTGTCTTGTCTTGTTGATACTGCACAAATCGCCTCCAGATGGTGGCTATAAACGTGCAATCAAGGCTATGCACTAGATTTCTGCTTTTTCAAGCAGATCCTTAAATGTTGAAGCAGCCGCAAGTGTGAGTAGGTACCTCAGGGTAAACCAGCTAACTCTAGGTTGGGGACTAGGACAAAATGTTTGTAGCACACTAAACTAAACTGTCCCATTTGAATACACCTAGCATGTAACTAAGCTAGCAGGGTTTTTATAAATATATGTGCCCAGTGCTCTAACTACCGGGCTACTATGATGGTGGTACTTCCCAGTAACCCTTTTCAACTCATGAATTTTTGAATACTTAGTGAAGTTGTCGATTGCCGGTATATACTGAAGTGGCGAACACGTTCCACTGACTGCAGAGATGTATGGTTCATTCAAAGCATGCCTAGAGTAGAGATGACATCTGCTGATGGTGATGTTGGCGGATTGTCGGCAAATAGTTGTAGAACTATAATTCTTTTAAATCTTTCTCTCTTCCCTGATGTCAAGTCTGACGGGCTCCTCCCCTGTGAAAAGAAGAAAAGAAGGAACACACTGTAATAACCATTATGGAATATCTGTAGTTTAAAAAATGGTTTGAAGACTTTAATGTCAGTCTCATGTCCTCCCACTTGTCATAAAGGACACAAGAACTTCACAGGTAATAATATTGAATTAACTGCAAGCAAATCATTTCATGAACTTTTTCATTCTCTTGTATTACATTCCCAAATTTCCAACATGTACCTCCCCTGTTTCTGAAGAATAAAAGAAGGATATTGAGCGTACTATATAAGATGCACCTGCAACCTATTATATGAATATCTCTATCCCTGTTCCTTCTAGGGAGATTTTTCCTTCCCATTATTAAGTTATTAAGTTGTATGATGATGATGACGATGATGATGATGATGATGATGATGATGATGGTGATGGTGATGGTGATGGTGATGGTGATGGTGATGGTGATGGTGATGGTGATGACTACGACGACAACGACGATGAGAATAATTATTATTATAATAATACTTTAATGATACTACATGATTTTTGTCATAAATACAGCATACCTATCAATATATTGATGCTCAAAGTACTGTATTTTTATCACTCGCGTCATACACAATCTGTATGTACATGTAACTTTCAATTTCCTCAAAGCATTCCAAGTTTGTTTCTTCTTACCATTGTCATCAAGGTCGTAAATGCTAGAGGTAGGAAGCCAGTGGATGTTACTTGCTCTCTTCATGGTCGTCCGGGTCCCCATCCTCACCCACCACTTTCACTCCATTCTGGACAAAGAGAACCAAACAAAATAATAACAAAGGATAACATTTATATTTATATCAATCAAATAGAAAAACAAGGACACAATTCTGGATAAAGAGGACAACACCATCAACATCAAACCAAATAATGACTTTGTATTGTATCTTACATTATATTAGTATATACATTAATAAATATCCCAGGTCATTTCACAATTTTAGTGTGCTTGGAGAACATTTGTAAAAAAAAAATTAAAAAAAATAAAAAAAAATAAAAAAAATACATAAAAAAAAAATATATATATATTTCTAGAGGATTCTAAGGGCTCCACACTATTTTTAAAAATAGCTAGTGGCCAAAAATGGGCTTTAATCGTTCCTTCTTAACTTGGGTTGTCGGAAACAAACATTTACTGGCCCCAAAATTGCATTTAAAAATAAATTGTCTACTATTCAAGATCTAACTAACATTATTGATCAAAAATATAATTATAGATGAGGCTTAGCATGGAAGATTCCACACTTCTCTAATTCTGTCATTGTTGTTTTGAAAATCTTGAAGGCTTATCATGCAGCAGAAGTAATAATTGTATGACTATTTGCTGGCCTGAGTAAAATTAAAATACCTGTTCAACTTGGTTCTCATCTCCTCTTTGGCTCAAATCTTGCTGAATACCTTTAGGTAAAGAACAGAATAAAAGGGGTTAGGAATAGTCATCGTCAGCCAGCGTAAATAGAGTGAAACCTGTCTATAAGGACCATCCTTTATTATCCATCATTATGGACAGGTTCATAAACACATGAACTGCTTATTAGGAGTCAAGAAAATTTTGGCTGTATTATCAGGAATAATATGACAATACATTATTTATAGATCCAATTCCTTTAAATTTAACAGTAAATTAATTGAACAGATTGAAAAAAGGGAAAACTGCGAGCTTCAATTTTGGATATCAGCTAGGCGCAAATAGGTGTGAGCTGAAGTGATTAGCAGTGATTCAGAATTCATAATCAATCGCACACATGTGATTTTTTTTTTATAGGAATGAAGAACTGAACAGGGGAAATATGATGCAGATTAATTCTAACCAGTTGCAAATAAGTTACAAATCAGTGATTTATGCATTGGATTATCTACGGGTAATGCTTGGGAACAAAGTATTGTCATACTTCATCCCTAGCAAAAATAAATCCCTTTAGACTTAACACTAATAAACAACAACATTTGAATCAAAATCTAAATTGTTAACACTAATATATATATTTATGGTTGATTAGTACAAATTATGACTTGAAGTTACAGTAGATTCAACATTTATTTTACAAAGGCAAGTCAATGAAATATGGAAAAAAGCAAAGTTAAATCATAAAGTTTGTGGAAGGAAAAACAAATTCTGTTAAACAAAAATCCATCCAGGAATAATTGTATTAGGATTCATGTACTACTATTAGAATACATTTATCTTACTTTGTACATATATTGCAATTATTTTCGAAATTTTCCATGAAAAGAGTTGAAACCAAAGTTCTACTAAATTAACCATAATGCAATGCACTACAATGCCAATATGGGAAAATATCAATTTAAATTTCCTTTTGCATGAAAAGATTAGAACAATTATAATAAAAGTTTAACTTTACATTGATGAAAAAGGGAACAAGAACATTTATTTTGTTAAGTTAAATAACACAAAAAAGAAACAAATATTATATAATCAAATGTGCGTACAACAGACTGTATTAAATTCTTATTAATAAAATTCAGTTAACCTCACAACCACTAAGTAATATACATGAACTAAGTTCAATGGAAAATGACAATATGCTGTACATGTGTTAAAATAAATATCAGTATTTAAACAAAGCTAAGGGTATGTAAACAAAGACACGGACTGAAGGACATTACATATTTGATACATATGTATGTTAAATGAAAGATACATGGTGATTGATATGAATACAGTGTACATGTATGTATGCATATAATTCACATACACAGTACACTGTAATAGTTCATGTATCATTGGGTATTAATGTAGTATTGGGTAAAAGAAGATACATTTGAAAGAGTATTTTGTAATTTGAATGGATAGAATCAGTGAGGCACATTCAACTTGAATACACCCACGGAGACATACAATAGGCGTATGTCATTTACATACACATATTAGTTTCTTACTCATTGGTTTAACCTCAATACTAGATCAGAATACTCTTATATTAATGTATGCCAAAGCCCAGCATAAAAGTAAGATGTCAAATATTATTTTAACTCAACAACCGAGTGTGTAATTACCAGCAGGTTACATGGAGTATGGGCTTGTATTACAGTAACATGACTGTATGTTTTAAGTATTATGACGACAAATAGTGCTGAAAACTGCTAAATTTATTAACAAATTGCCAGTAATGAAATGAGAGCCAGTAAGAAACATAGCTTTCGACCCCAGACAAATCTTTGTCAGTGCAAAAATAATTACAGTATGTGCATGTTAAGTTTCTATGTTCAAATGTTAATATACATTCCCTACATAAAAAAGGAAGCAGTTATTTGGTAGTATAGATTGTAGAGTAAACCAATGAGATGACATGAAAGTTCACTCAGAGTAACAATGAGTATTATAATAAATCACATGAAATCTATACCAAACCAAACACAAATGGATACTATATTAATGCTACATCGACATCGTACATGAACAAAATTATGGTCACATACATTATTTACAGTTTGTTAATAATAGGCAAAAGCAACAAAATAAGCATACTGTAGAAAGTTAAGAAATACTTGAAACTATGTTATACACACACAAATAACAAATATAAACTATAGTGGTAAGCATGCAAGGGGCTGTATGCACAAAATCAAGCAAAATTAGTAAAAGCAATTACTGATCTTTAGCTTGTAGAGTTCAAAACCGTACCTATGGTTCAATCGCGGGAAATTCCCACAACTGAAACCATTACATGTTGGTCACTTCAAAATCAATCCCTACAAAGGAAAAGTTTGGTTTAAAAAAAAATTGATGATGATGATCCACATCACTTGTATGGCACTATTTATCTGTTTCAAAATATTCAAAGGCGTTTGATTTTGCTTATATTTATGCATACAACCCCATACATTAGACATTGGAACAGCAAGCTAGTACCGCTAGATTCCCAAAGTGACACCGTGCGTTGGTTAGATATTACATCCGCACCCTCTGGAAGGAAGACGAGAATTAAATACACACTGAAATTATGCATGACAAGTTGATAGCCAGAGGAGCAAAGGTCTAGGAGGTTAAACTAAGAGAGAGACAGAGTGCAGAGTGAGATAAGGATCACATCACACATCATCCTCCCAAAAGGATGGGTGGGAGAAGTCAAATGTTGGAAGATGTTTTCAGTTCACCTCGGTCCTCTCCGTAACTCGACGATGAAGAGGATGAACCATCTCCCTCCTCGTCCTCATCATCATAGTACTGATCACCATCGTAGTCGTCTCTGCGATCAAACCTAATTTTCTCCTCTTCCTCCTCCTCCTCCTCCTCACTATCATCAAAGTCGCTCTCCCGAAGCACATCATCATCATCATCGAATATGCTATCCGCACGATCACGATCTTGCAAATCATCACGAATCTGTTCGACATCCCTGTCATGTGGGTATTCAACGTCGTCATCCTGGCCGTACTCCTCATCATCGTCCTTGTCATAGTCTTCTTCATCATCCCCTTTGTCTTTATCATAATCATCTCCCTCATCGTAAGCATAGTGCTCCTCTTTCTGCTCACCGCCATCGTTTTTCTCAAATTCCTTCTCGCTGCTGTCTTGCGATGACGACACATCAAGGCTGGACTGTTCGCTCTCAGATCCCTGGTCTAATTCATTTAACCCCTGCTGGCCCTGGTCTAATCCATGAAATCCCTGCTGGCCCTGTTCCTGTAGCTTGTGTAAGGTATCGGTGAACCAGTCTCCCCTCCCTTCTTCTACCCCAGTGTCCTTCTCGTAATCTATCCTGCCTCCTAACCCCTTGGCCTCGTTTTGCAAGTCCTCGTAGATATGTTCGTAATCATCGTCTCTGAAATTGTGGATGGCTTGCTGGACTGCTTGCAGTGCAGTGGCGTTATTCAGCAAAAATGGAATATGTCAGATGGTGTAGTGGTATCGTTCATCAAGAAGCATGCATTTCACGCAATCATACAAGTAATTTATATGATTTGTTTCCGTTCATTTGGGTTTTCATTATCGTGTTTCAAGCAGCCAGATGTAGAAGCATCATGTATTTCACATGTTCATGTTAGTGATTTATACCATTTGTTTCAGTTTATTTTAGTATTTAATTTGCGTGTTTCAGGCAGCAAGCAAAGATGAACGCATTGGAAGTCAGCCAAGCAAAGATGAAAGAACACAAAGCAAGCGGGAACAAATGGGGTAGGGGTAAAACAAATAAAAATTTATGAATTATTAGCATTGCATTGACAAGCAAATAGAAACAAAAAATAAACATAAATGCTGTAAACTAATTTGGTTGTATCAAAGCAAAAGTTGAATGAATGGGGAGACAATGCTAAGCAATGACTACTGCGTGCAGGGGAATTGTGAAACAAAATTAGCATTACGATACTATTATAATTATTATTGCACTGGCAAGCAAAATATCATAAAAGGCAAGAATAAAATCAATTCATGTCGCTATTTAATTGTTTTTGTTTAAAAGCAGCAACAGTTGAATGAACAGGACGACAGTGCCAGACAATGACTACTGCACAAGGATAGGGGTAAAACAAAATAAACATTTAGACATTATTATCATTGCAAAATGCAATGGCAAGCAAAATTATATAAAAAGCAACAATAAAAATCTAATTAAAATAAGATCAATATTCATGTTGTTATTTAATTTGTTGTTCAAAAAGCAGCAAACAATGAATGGTTGAGGAGGCGATGCTAGGCAATAATTATTGCACAAATGGGAGGGGTGAAAGAAAATAAACTTTCTTAGAAACAAATCAACACAATTATAATTGTAATGTTATGGCCAGCAACACTGGCTAGCAAAATTACACAAACACAGGGATAAAACGATTACATTTTCCGTGTGATATTGAAGCAAGCAAATGTAAAACAACACACTGGAATATGAGCATGACGATGCAATCTAAAGTTTGGCAGGCTTTTTCTTAAGGATTACAACTGGCAGCAAAAATGCTAATAAATGTCAACCGATTGCATCTGAATTAAAAAATAAATCAAAGTGTTAGTTTGGGAAACAAACAAAATTAGCTTCTAAAAGTCACTATGTTAAATAATACCATATGCAACAATGTGACAACAATATGTGATCTGAATCTCTTCTAGTCTAGAACTGTAGATTAAAATCAAACAGGGGTTATTGAGAGTTTGAGACATGCACATTCTATCTAATGAACAAATGAACATAAATGCTTAATAGAGTGAACACAACGATACTAGAAGAGCCGGCAGAAATGAGTTGCCGGTTTGTCGTCAATTAATTGGTTGGAGCATAGCCATAGAAAATATTTACTTTAGCAGGCATACATTGTGTACATGTTAATGAGTTGCCTGGTCTGGTCTGTTCTTATAAGCATGTCTCAAAAGATCCCACCCCCAAAGTTGTTCAGGCACCTAGCAGGAACTGGTCATGAAATAGCGAGGGAAAAATATCCCAGGGTCCAAATGGTGTATTCATTAACTTCCAACAGAAGGCGGAACAGAACACAGCGCCTTATGAAGCAGTAAGATTCTGGTGTGAGCCTCCCAATTAACACACTGCCCACTAAGATCCGGGTCGGTCCTGTAAAACTATAATAATATGTGACCATACACCACAAAACGACCAATAAGTCGGGAAAAATTATTATGTTGATTTTCACATGACATTACAGTAGAAGTCATTACCTTTACAATGGTATATAATTTGTCATATTCGGACAAGGTAAACCCTCTGAAAATGAGGGCCAAAGATTTGGAAAATAACTGAAGCAGTTTTAAAACAAGGGAGAAACGGGCCACTTCAAAGATCGGCGTCCATTCAAGCGCTGTAATCTGATAATTTTTATAAGTGAAAAATCATATTTTAACATGATTTCTGACTATCAAAATTTCACAGAAGGTAAATTAAAATACCTTCATTCAGGAAATACAAAAATCCTGAATCTCATATTTTAAACCAAATTTGACTATTTCAGCTAATAACAGAGAAACTATCTCAGCGACATAACGGTCGTTTTGTGGTGTAAGGTCACATATGGAGTTTGCCAAATCTGGTAAGGAACAAGTTGAGTGGAATGTGCTGGATTTGACTTGGTCTATTGTCAGTCTTGCTTGTTTATAAACTGGGGTATACAAAGTAAATAACGATCTGTAATAATGAAGAATCATCACAATGTTAGTAAGGTAATGACTACGGTACTAACAAATAAAAGTCCAGATGAAACTGGACGCAGGATGAAAAAATGCATCTGAACTACATGTATGTTATAATTCATGGGTTGAATTCATAAGTTAGTGAATGAAAGAATGCAAGCATGGAGCACGGATGGTTATGAAATGGTCGTTTCGTTGGCAGATGGATGCATGCATGCAGTTGGCTACCTTGCTGACCGGGGTCTATGTCCACTGCCTCGATTCGACCAACCCCATCCTCGTCCGAGCCTACGTTCACTCGGCCCGCATGCTCGGCTTCTATTCTGCCAGGCTCTGATAAACTACTCTCATCTTCATCATTATCATCACCTAGGAGACGGAGGTTAAAACAAATTAAAGTCCTTTCCATGCCAAAGTGGCACATAAGGCGGCACCAATTGCCGGTTATGTAGCCCAAGGCCACACGTCTATCATAAGTAGTGAAAACTACAGAAGGGGGCTAGGCCTCTGGTAACTGTGTGCATTAAACTTTCCCTCCTTCATTCTATAAATGCTGAGAGCCTGGTTAGAATGCAGAAGATACCATTTTTAAAGTCTTTGGTATGACCCGGTCAGGGTTGGAACCTGGGATCTCCTGTATGTGAGGCAGACACTCTTAACCACTAAACCACCATGCCCTGTATCTATAGGATATGGGAGGTAGGTAGAGAGAAATCCTGACACATCTATATTTATGACTGTCAGCTTTGCTATGAAATTAATTTTGATTTTTTTTTCTTGTTTAAGTTTGCCGATTATTTTAATGAATATAGAAGATCAAGGAAGTCTGAATTAGCTACATCTGCTTAATTTTGTTATTCTTTTTTTTTTTTTGGGGGGGGGGGGGGGTTGTGTATAAAATGCAAATGTGAAAGTCGTCAATCAGATGGTTCACTGCAGTTCAAGTACTAAAAAATAAAATGATACGGAATACAACAAATGCAGATTCTAGTTACCAAGTACAGGAGACTGACAAACACACATCCATACAAAATCTAACCTCTCCTCTGATTTGCTTGGTAAACTACTGTAACATTGCTTTGAGAAAAAAAATAATCAGATTTCTAGTCTAGTCCAAATAATTTATAAATAGACAGTGAAAGCAGAGCAAAGTATATATGTGACATTACACCACAAATTGACCAATAAGTCGGGGAAAACTGATTTTGCTTATTTTAAAATGGTATATAATTTGTCATATTTGGACTAAGCAAACCCTTTCAAAATGAATGCCAAATATATGGAATATGGCTGAAGCATTTTTAAAATAAGAGAGAAACAGGCGGCTTAAAAAAATCAGTGTCTATTCAAGCGCTGTAATAAGATCACATTTATTAAATGAAACATTGATATTTAAACATGATTTCCGATGCTCAAAATTTCCCAGAAGGTAGATTAAGATATGTTTATTCAGGAAATACCAAAATCCTAAATCTCATTTTTTGAACAAAATTGGACTATTTTAGCTAATAAAAGAGAAACTACAACAGCGACATAACGGTCGTTTTGTGGTGTAAGGTATATGCAGAAACTGCATGTACATGTAAAAGCCACTTTGGGGAACAACTGTGTAACATACAGTACATATACCAAAAAAGATTTGCGCTTGGATATCTTTTGCAAAAAAAAGTGGCAAAATGCAGTAAAAAATGTAAACGCACTTTCTGAACCCTTCCCTGCTATGAAAGCTAACATGCAAATTTGTTTCTGCAATGTTAAAGTCAGCAGAACTTTCAAGATTAACAATTCCACACAGTGAAACACGCATTTTGTATGACCAGCAATTTAAGAGCAAATAGACAAACAAAAATGCATGTGCTGATGAATTTATTGCATGTATTGTTATCCAGTTGTGCGCAAAATATAGGCATTTTCTGATAAACACACATGTTTGGAGCACACAATAATGGAGCAATCCCAATGAATATGCGGCAGCTTTTTCCTTTTGTTTGTAAATGCACACAATTGCCACCCCCCCCCAAAAAAAAACACACAACACAGGTGTATAGTGAAATGCTCTTTCAAATTCATCACCATAATTTGAAAGGCAAATAAAATATAGCTTTGGGAATAAACTGTATGCGAATCATGAAATTATAGATGTTTATTTTCAAATTGGTGCAAAAAAATACAGTATAAGGCTCTTGTTGACACTTCAGGGACTAAATCTCGTCAAGTCCCCGCGTAATATTTCACTGATGCGCTGAACAAGGGAAAATGGAGAAGTTTAAGTTTGATTCGCTTTGACCTCCCTTTATTGGGATAAGCCAAAAGGGAAGGAACATGGGCATAGCCTGGGGCGGGGGGGGGGGGGGGGGGGGGGGGGTCTAGGGGACACATGACCCCCCCCCCCCCACACACACACACACACACATACAAATCTTATGTGCCCCCTCACAACAAAATCGTGCTTGCAGAAAGAAAAAAATGGATGAAATGAATGAGCAAAAATCATGTCATTTTAAAAGTAAATATAATAAAAAATTACAGCAAAAATTGAGCTTGCAGAAAAATCATGTCGCTGGGAAAGAAATAGTACAAGATCATGTCGAAGGCATACCTTGTCCCGGGGCCTGGACCTGTCCCTGGTCTATGTCGTTGTCCTCTTCCTCTTCCTCCTCCTCCCTCCTCCTCTCATCCGCATCGCTCAGTTCACTGTCCTCCGGGTCATCTGGATCTCCTCTGTTTTCCTACGTGGAGCAATAATTATGATAACAATAATAGTAACAGTTTTCTTGCTGTATAATATAATGCTTCTTCATCATTTTGAATTGTTAAGATTATTGTAATAGCGTTTAATGTGCATCAGTTTTTGTGCATAATTATAATATGTTTACTATTTACATGTATTTTGAATGCATCTATGAATATTATTGTTATTGTACCAATGTACCATGATCACTGTTGGTCTCCGGACCTTTATCATTCATACTGGAAATAAATAAATAAAGAAATATCTATATAGCGCTATTCCTGTGATATTATTACCAAGAAAAGTCAACAATCACATCATTTGATCAAACTTTTCCAATCGTAGTATGCCATAGCGTAGGAAAAACCCGCCCAGCTACATTCCAACGCACTGCTAGCGCGCACTGTAAGCACTTATTCATTGACGTTGCAACGCAGGTACTATTGGGCTGAAAGGTATGTCCCGGACTCCCGATCTGTCACAGCCTGTTTTGTTTGTCAGGCCAGTAAAATACTTTTATTTTTCAATTCTACTTGTCCACTTTAATTTGCATGGTAGAAATTACATTTCATTTCCTAGTCAGACAGTTGTTTAATTGCGCCAATCGGGCAACCAATCTAGACCATCAATGAAATTCTGCTTGCCCATAATACATTTTGACATGCCCTGGGCAATCGAACAAGCGCTAGTGTCGAGCCCTTCCTTACCTCCAGCTGATCCTGTGGTAGGTCGTGAACATCCTCCATGTTATGTCTCTCCAAGTCCTGTTGCCCATGGTGATGATCTCCATCATCCGGGACCCGGTTATCCTTCTCCTTGTCCTCCTCCTCATTCTCCCTATCGGGGAACATCTTCTGCTGCTGGTTTTGGTCCTTGTTTGGGTCCTGGTCTGCGTTGGCCTCCATCTCAATAGGTCCAGGGTCTTGGTTTACTGTGCCATATCAGAAACAAGTGTACGACCGTAATACAGTTATACAGTAAGATATATGGAGAAAAGTAATGGGTGTAACCGACATAGGGTAAAACACTGGATGCTCAGATCATGTTCTTAGTTGTCGTTAAACAGTTCACAAGTAGGACTCGTTTGGGGATCAAATTACTAGACAGGGGTCATGACCACAATCAGGATCGCCAAAAGAAAAAATAAGAAAACAAAAAACAGAATTCCATCATATCAATAGGAAGTATGAACAACTTGACATTACAAAAACTGAATCCTTTGATGAACATTGCTTTCAAAACATGACCTACATGAGGAGAAATTAATGCAAGTTTCTACAACATCAGACAAGAAAATGATATGAATAACTATTTACTGGTGAGCCTTTGGGCAATACAGCCTGTCAGTCACACAGAATCGAAACAAAATTCTGCATTTTGAATTTTAACCAAAATTAGTGATTTTGGTGTAAAAAATTATTGCCTCTAGTCATGAAACAATGATCTTGCATAATGATAATGATGGTCAATATACAATCCTAACAGGCGTTACAAAAAATGAATAAATAGTAAATCATAGAATTATTGCCTTCTTATATTTCACTTCAGATGTATTTACTTCTAAAGAATTAGAGTTGGAGGGGTCTTCTTCAAAGTAAGGGTTTTAGAATACAGTCTCTGCAAATAATTGTCAAAAAAAGACATACCTTGCTGGTCCTTGACTCCCTCTATAGGCCTGTAATCAGAAAAAAAAGAAGACATTTCCAAATCATAAAGTGAAAACTTCAGACCCAATGAAATTTACAGAATACTTCACGTTTTCAAGCAATAACATTTACAGCAATTTTGGACTAGTCTTTGTACATCCTGTTGATTCATGAGTCAAACTGTTTCACTCACGGTTGTACTTGACTAACTGTAAAAGGCAAAACAATTTTTATTTAGGGAACTGTTTATGTTTTGTTTGTTTGTTAAATAGTTTTACCCACCCCAACTCCTTGACAAGAGTGGGTAAATGGCTTGAAATTGTTTCATCCCAAATATATTGCCTTCGAGACAAACCCGACATATAAACATTTGTTGATGTTGGGAAAAAAATTACCATTGCTTAACTGTCTTTTCAGTCTTTTTCAGTCCTTTTGGCAAAATAAGCCCTTTGTTGTTGGAGAAAGAAAAGACTTTATTAGGGCAAACATCCTTGCAAAAAAAGTGCCTGTGTGCCCACATTTTCCCTAAAAGGGATCTAGTAATGTTGTCAACATCCACACAATTTACATAGAACTCTAGCGGTTCTCACATACCTCATTTTTAGCGCATCACCAGTAGAAATATGGAACAGGTTTCTGTTTTCTGAATTTCTCTTTCATTATAAATATATTTATGACTGAGGTGTTCGGATTTGAAATTCTCTAGTGGAGAACTTTAACTGTGTACAAAGTAAGTGCAGGGAGTTAGCAAATACCACTTTGCATTTTTGCTCATTACTTTGTCATATGACATTCATTTACCATGGAATTTTCACACATCATTCAGTGGATCAGGGGTGTGAGAGCAAGATTTAAAAAAAAAAAAAAAAAAAAATCGGAAAAAAAAAAAAAAATCGCAAATGAAAATTGTGCGCGAAGTCCCTTACCTTAGGCCGCGCCGCGCCGGGGTTCAAGGCTCGACCGGCCGTGTCACTCGGCGGTGTGCATGCTGGCGGTGTGCATGCTAGCGCTACGGGTATGGGTATAGCTAGCACAGGCGCGCGTTCGTTCAGGTGTGCGACTTCCGCATGTGCTAAATACAAAATTGAACGTTGTACACTGTAGCACTCGATATGTCATCAAAAATATGCTAAACCATTGAGTGCTAATACTCAAAATAATCGGAAATTAGAAATTAAAAATAAGCGGAAAATGAAGATTGCTGTTTGAGGCAAAAAGTCGGACACCCCTGGTGGACATACACAGATCACAGAAATATAAACATTTATGATATCAACCTTCGTCAGTTTTTGCGCAAGTCAACAAAGTTAGCAAATCCCTCTAACTTACTGCTGTTTTTGCTGGTTCTGTGTCTCTGGCTGATAGACAAGATGACCATCTTTATCTAGTTGCTGCTGCTGCTGCTGTTGCTGCTGTTGTTGAAGTTGCTGTTGCTGTTGTAACATTTGCTGCTGAAGAAGATATTGTTGCTGGCGTGAGTATGGTTGCTGGTTCTGTATGCCAAGGAACCATTGTTTTAATGAGTAAGCATCACAATTATCAAATTAAAATGACTTAGCTCACTTTGGGGTATTACATTTTACTTTTTTTTAAATCACTTTGGCTACCATCAAAACTAATATGGAGAAATGTTGCGAAATATATATTGCATGTTAGCAGTAGTGTTGTTGATTTCGGGAGTATTTACTACCCGGGACTCGCGATAATTTTTCGGGCAAGTCCCGGGTACCCGAAATTTACCCATTTGTTGATTACACGATCGGCATGTCACGCCATCTGGGAAAACATGTTCATTCAAGTGACAAAAATTGAGCGCATTTATGTCACTTGAATGAACATGATAACTGTTGCATTCAATGAGGGGACTTGCTTTTTTTCTTCGGGAAATCGAGTATGCGCCCGGGACTCGACATTTTTCGGCGGGACCCAGGTACCCGGGACTCATCAACAGCACTAGTTAGCAGTACTTACAAAGATGCCAGTAACAAATCACTGCAGTATAGAATGAATTAATAAACATGCACTTACAGGCAGCAGAGGTTGTTGTGGTTGTTGTTGCTGTTGCTGTTGTTGTTGTAGTAGTTGCTGTTTCTGTAAAAAGTCTTGCTGTTGTTGGAACTGCGGTTGGTCAGGTACCTGTCGTTGATATTGATTGCTACCAGCCGGAATTGCATTTCCATTCTGTAAGTTTAAAAAAAAATATATATATTGTAATCATACTCTGTAATGAATATAAGGAATCAAGGGAATAATGAACGAAAATATGCCTATCCCGATTTTGAATTCTGTGTAGTACCATCATATTAAAGTAATCAGCTTTCTTTCACAGCAGAACTTTAGAGGCACACATAGAATATCCACAATTTAAATGATCTTTTAAAACAACAACTCTAGAAAAAAAACAATATCATTTCAGAGATTTGACAGGGATCAAGTGTAATGTCGCATTGCATAGAAATTGAAGTCCTTCATCATCATTTCGTATCATCACACATCTTCCTGCCAATGGCTAGCAAATCTGAGCACTATGTCGTTGGCCTCTGACGGATCGTGCACATTGGGTGCACCAGAAGTCCTCAAATTCAGGAGATCACCTTGGTGATTGGGCTAGGACTTGTTCATGCCTGCAGTCCTTCAACCTTTGCATCCAAAAACTAATACATCAGTTTGTTTGTGAATGTGAGTTGTGTTGTGTTGTGTATTAGTGTTACCTGCACACTTCTCGCTAGCTTCTCGCAATGCATTCTACAGTGCCCTGATTGGGCTTGGCGTCTGACTTTGTTGCATCACATTGCGACTTTTATGTAACTCTTGTAGCTTGTGTATGTGTGCGAGTATGTACATCCTGTACATGAGTAAATGTGCGTTTTGACCCACCTGTTGCGTATTAGCGTTACCCTCGCACTTCTGGTTAGCTTCTCGCAGAGCATTCTTGAGTTCCGTGATTGAGTTTGAAGCCTGCCTTTGTTGCATCTCGCACTGCTGCCGCAGTGTCAACGCCCCATTCTGTATACTTGCGACTGTCTTTTCCGTTTCAATCTTTTGAGACTGGGCCACTCTCAGGGCGTCATTCTGCGCCAAATTCTCCTTCAACAAACGATCGTGTTTGTCTGTGGAGGAAATTATGAAAATGAAGAGTGTTAGGAATAATCAGAACTGCCAATGTTGACATGTCTAATTCGGGGAGGTTCCAAACAGCAATCAGGGAAACACAATGGGTGAAATCCTTGCTTAAAATCAGGGAGGTTTTCAGATTTGATTGTCAGGATATGGAAATATAGATGTACATTTTTATGGGAGCCTCCTGCAGAATCAGGGAGACCAGAGGGTGTTGCATAAAGAGTAGTGATTAAGTCGGATAATGCGCCTAAATGGGCTTATCTGATTGGCTCAAATGCGCATATTTTCTGACTTGCCATCAATCGCAACTCTTTATGCAACACCCCCCCAGGCAGCACTGAGAATTACGTGTAAACCCCTCCAGGACTGGTCCAGGAAATACTTTGGCTGAGGTTGATAGGAAATGCATGTTATACAGTATACTAAATTCAAATAGTCTGGAACAGGTTGAAATAAGCCATTGATTAATGAGGAACATCAAGCTATATCAGCTATATTTCTAACATTTACAAGAATCAAATGGACAAATCAATGCATGTTCATTAAAAGCATTACTACGTATACATCTAGTACATTAATCAAAATAACATACTAGTGTATCCTACAGGGTTAACAATGTATATTTACAACCTGTACGTGTGTACTGTTTTCAGTTTAATTAAATCTATGATCATTATAGATTATAGATTTTTGTAGAACCCCTCCTTTGCTTCTCAAATATTTGTACAAAGAACAAACACTGGCACTTACTCTTCAGATCATACATCAGATAGACTCCAGAGGACACATTCTTTTTTAATTCCTCCTGTTGGACAAAAAATACAGAGATAAAAACATTTGGCCATTCTTCCAATTTCACGTATCTTCTTCTTTTTCTGTATACTGCAAACAAACTCCACAATTGGGATGTGTCAGAGCTCGACACAATCATAACACTTGCCCGGGGCAAGTAGAAATTGATGTCGGGCAAGTAACATTTCATAAAAGGTCTAGTTTGCTTGCCCGATCGGGCAACTTAAATTTCTCTTCAACTGCGAGAGAAGAGTGTAGTTCCATACATTTATATCTCATCTAGAAGTAAATGGGCAAGTCAATTTTCTGTTTGGGCAAGTAAAATTTGAACATTTATGATTTTACAAGCCTGAACGGGCTACCAGAGAAAAAAGGTTAGTGTGGAGGCTTGGATATGTACATGTACAGTACGTGGCAGGTAGAGTGTGTGCACTTAATTGGGGAGCCCGCCCCGTGGTGGGCCCTCCGTGTGAAATCAAGCATATCTTACTCAAATGTCACTGAAATGATTGTTATGATGTGGCTTGCCACGCATCTGTACATTCAACACCATGGTTATGGAACAAGACAACTCATGCTTAGTATCATTTTGAGTAATTTTGTAATGGTCTCAAAATGAAAAGATAATGGCAATGATATATTGGCACTAATCATTTTCTATGAATTCTGACAATCATTTCAAATGATAATTCAGTTATTGTTTACTAAACTTTACAATAGATCAATAGATTTAGAGAATATAATGTAAATTTGTGATTCATTTGAAATGAGGTCAATAGAAGTCCTCCTGAAAAAAAACACATTCATGTCCAAGTCAAGTGTAACAAAAAAAGTGTACAAAAGTGTAACCCAATGCATTGGTTCTTTTGTGAGAGTGAAATAAATATTTAAGAGAGAAGAAATTAAAATAAAATAACAGAGACATATATAGATGCAGGGAAAATTAACATTGACATTTGGGGGGGGGGGGGGGGGGGAGGCTACTTTTCAAGCTCACATGCATGAAAATAGCTCTCTAAAATTTGTTTTAATTTGAACTATATATATGCAAAATGGGGACTCTGTTTGGCAATTCGGGGGCTACAACACCAAACACCAAACTAGACCAAACATGCATATTTATAATTGTCTATTGCATTGCCTATGACACACAACAGAATGGTAATGTACATTAATGTTGAGTGTAGCAGGCAGTGCATAGATAAATGCATGGGTGGCAAGTATCAGAGACTTGCCAACATATACATTGTCTATATACTCTCGTGCTACAAGGAAATTGTGTGTATAACCTGTACATGGTCATCTCCTACCTACATGTACATGTATGTATGACCATTTATATCGTTGATGTGATTGTCTCACCTTCTCCTTCATGAGATCCTGCACCTGTGCGACCAGCTCATCCTTTCCCCTGACCACCAGCTCGCGCTCCTCAATGCATGACTCCTTGTCCGTCTTCAGTCCCGTGTTCACCTTGTTTGCATCCCCGATCTGGCTCTGCAGCGCCTCGCTCCGCTTTTCTAAGTGCACCTGCAAATTTGTAAAAAGTTAAAATTATGGTTCAATATATATCAAAAACTAAAGGTACTGTTCACTTTTAAGTTACAACTTAACAGTAAACTTTGCACAAGACTTCAATTTTTACTGTAAGAGCTATTTATACTGCATTGCTGCGCATCCCAATCTATCAAGTAAAGTTGTAAAAAATAAAAAAAAAATTACAAATATAAATATAGCACAACACTGACAACAGCCTCTCGAGGGAAAAAAAAACCATGTGATAAAACAGTTGAGTTCAGTGAGTAAGATCACAGTGGTGGTGGAACTTCGGTGGCCACAGACAGTCTACATTCTATTGCACCATACTTGAAGTTAAATACATTGCTGTTACAATGTATAATTATCAGGCGGAAAGCAGGAAAGGTAGTGAATGATTTTGTGCTTCCAATCCTTCAATGGCCTCGTAGAGCTAGAGTCTGGCCGAGAACAGTCCATTCTCCAAAGTTCTCCACTTCTCCCCAGCAGAGTTTCCTTGCTACTCTACCATGTCTACTCAGGCTTGTGAGTGAGGTAAGAAAAAAAAAGAGGAAAGTCGCGGCGTAATTCCACAAGTGTGCGGGAAGTGCACATTGCGAGCACAAAGTCCATTGCCGCTGGGGTCCAGGCCTTGAGTTTTTGTATTCTCGACCCATTTTTCACAATTCTTCCAAAATTACTAGGTAAGATTTGGTCCGAATTACGTTTAAATGTTGTCTCTATACATTTAATAAAGTAAAGTTAAAAATTTAAATAAAAAACATTTAAAAACTTTGTTTACAAATTTTGCGTTTTTTATATTTCAAAAACGTGGAATTCCGCGGAAACGCGGAAGTCTCACATGCCTGCTACTGCAGTACAAATGTGGAGTGATTTGAGGCATTTGAAGAAAGTGCATAATTAGCATCGTTCAAGTCTATCAAAATTCAAGAAAGGCAAGATTTACAAATAAATAAATAAACATGAAAATATGATGCATTGACAATTGTTGTAATAATGACGTTACTTATGAAGGTGTATTAAAACTTCACGCACAAATATTGATGTTCTTCAAAGTGGCTTAGGATCAACAAAATTACAATGTCACAAAAAGACATTATGAAATGAAAACATACCTATGAAATATAAGCTTGATATATCTGGTATGGATATATATGATTTTAGTGTCCATTCATTTCCCCAAAATGTTATTTTTTTCGATCCTTTCCTTGGTCTCTTTTTCAATCACGAGCCATTGCGTGCGATGTACATGCAGCCAGCTGTCAGAGCTTAGCTTAGCTACAGCTGGGCCTGGGATGTGTTGAAAGCGCACACCCTCCCTCTATTATACGTGTTGCAAAGACTCCCAGAAGAGGTGTGTGTTTGCTAAAACTAACAGCATGGTGTTTTTGAAGTAGATAATTGAAGAGAGAGTTGGAGAGAGTGTTTATATGCACTCCCGACTTTTTGTAGTATTGTTTTCCCCAATTTTGGTGGCGGTAAAAACATGTGCGATGTTATACAAAACATGAATTACATTTTCACTCGTATCTGGACAGAAATATTTAGCGGCCCGATCGGGCCAGCCAGATTACTTATTTTTAGAATATGCTGGCCCGGCAGCTGTTTTTACTGGCCCCGGGCCATCGGGCCACCGTGAGTGTCGAGCCTTAGTATCACTCCAACCCTGCCATTCACTTAACATGCATTCCTGTGTAGCAAACTTTAATACGCATTTCAATGGGAGTGTGAAGATGCACAATTTTACGCGCATTAGCATCTTACTTAGAACGCGCAGCGTTGTCAGGCTTTCTACCGAGATTGCGCGATCCAAAAGTAAATTTGAAGGGAAGGTCGATTAAAGGAGCATTTTGCGCAGCCTTTCGATAACAACAAATCTGTTCTACTGGAAGGATTTCTATTCAATTCGCTTCTTCTTCCTACTCCATAATTTTGTTTCAACACCAAAGTTGTGATTTACAAAAAAGACCTCAAAAACTTTTCTTTTTTTTTCTCAAGAAATATTGTGTTATTGATCTTTGTTTGCTAAGTTTTTGGTTGATTAGCAAGTAATGTGTGCTCTTTCATGATTTGGCATCAGAAATTTCCGTCGCCGGGTACGTGTTCTAATTTTTGCATATCGCTGACACAATGCGCAAAGTTATACTCATAGTCATACTAGTATAATACACGGGAATGTATTAGCTAAGGGTAACGTGGAGAGGAAATTAACTAGTAAACTAAGAGTCAAACACAGCAGCAAACATCAGAGAACATGGGTAGAACAAACTAAGGAGAACAGAATACACGTGTGGAACGAATCAAGTCTGGATATGCACTGCTTTATTCAGGGCAATACTGCCAAATATATTACACAAAATAACAAAAGATATAATCTGCAATTTAACCAAATGAGAACGTACCTACAACTAAAATGGACTAACCTTATTCTACAAAATAACCAGTAACAGATGAGATGATGGAATGTGATCATGTGATGATGAGGATGATGAAAGGTAATCAAACACAATATAAGAGGTATGTGGCATCCACATAAAGAGACAGTTAAAGACGGTGAGAAAGAGAGAGAGAGGAAGAGAAAAACTATACAAGTGGCAAGCAAGCCAGAGGGAAACAATAGAACAGAAATAGCAGTAGACATGAATGAAATGCTAACAGATGTTGAAGAGAAGAATAGGGTGACGGCACATCTACTAGTAAATAGGTCCAGTTAACTGGACCATTTACACGCAACATATAGGAAAAAGCGTTAGCATCGACATACCCAGCTGATGCCATCTACCGACAAGAAATCGCGCAGGAAGCTTGCTCTTGAATACTAGTGCATGAGTATTCAGACGCGTCCGTTTGCGCTCTCAATCCCGGAGTGTTCGCTTCGCCGCCTGCGTAGCGCAGCTCGCTCGCCGCCGCGACGAAACAGGTGTTATTCTATGAGAGACCGATCTTCTTTGCGATGGGATATTATAGCGCGGGGTGGGCGTGCACGCTTCGGACGTAATAATCGATATATGAAGGGCGTATTTACTCAAAATACAGGTTTACTAAAGATTCTCCTTTTAAGAATTTGAATAGTTTACCTTCCGATTTCATTAAGTCAAGTGTGATCAAATTCATCAAAACTTGAAATGATACAAATATGAACGATGATGATCAGACTCAAATTAATAAAATCCGAATGTAAACTATTCCTAGTCTTAAATTGAGATATTTAGCAAATTTGTATTTTGAGCAAATAGGCCCTTCATCACGGTTCATACTTTGTATACATGCGGACTACGTTTCAGGGTGTGCAACACTGCAGCAACTACTCATTTTTTCCAGAGAAAAAGAGCTCACATGCTACGATACGGAATCCAAACCACAACAAAAACAGCATATTTGGTAAGCATAGTAGTTTAACTTTATTAATTATTAAAAATTTACATGAACAAACATGTTCAAGACCCAAATAAAAACACAAACTTCTTGGACGGGCTTGAACATGTTGTCAAATATGGCGTATGTATATGCAATGCTAATTGACCTATGTGTGGGTGACGGCACATCTACAAAGTAAATGGTTCACTCAAGTGAACCATTTACACGCAATATATTTATGCAAATAAATAACAATACCAGCCATTCGTACACTGTTGCCGGTTCAACAGTTGACCGGCGTGTTTTAGGACGCATCGGTAAGGAAAACGGACAGGAAATAATCATTTTATTTCTACATTTTGCGGTCTTCAAAACAACAAAGTCTGTAATTATTATCAAAGTATATGAATTGTGGATCACATAAACGAAAGTTTTTTTGCATTTGCTGGTAAATTGAGGGAGAAATCAGCCGACAAAAAAAATTGTTTCCGTTCGATAGTGCAGCGGGCGGAAGAGGTTGATCTCTGCACAACCCTATTGTAATGAACCTATGTGTGGGTGACGGTGACAAATGGGATGAGCATAATAGAACAGAACTTGAACTAAATACCATGTCAAAATAACCACCTTACACTAGTCATACTTCATTATGCAGGTGTCATTTGTATGACGCACCTCTTGACCCCGGGGAAAGGTGCGTCATTGTACTGATGACTGTGCGACTTGTGCGTCACCCAGTTTTATGAACCATGATGCACCCTCCGTCAGAAAAAGTGACTCGCCATTAGGAAACATTGATGCATATTTGAGTCAAAATTGTGACGCACCATTTCATGAAAATGATGGTCCTGTTGGTCCTATTGACGAACCGAAAGTGACCGACTATGACGCACACATGGATCAGTGTTGTGACTGACCTATTGCTTCCATGACGGTACTGTGCGTCATCAATATGGGAGTACATGACGCATCCATGACGCACCTTTCCCGGGGGTCAAGTTGGTGCGTCATACAAATGACACCTGCATAATACTTTTCCATAAATTATCAATTATTCTTATTTTTGTTAGAATATAGTTTGGCATGTTTGGTAAAAAAAAAAAAGGTTAATTTTGGTTTTAGTGGGCTAAATTATAAAATCATACACATTTACAATGCAAATAAAGAGTTAGTGGCGACTACAGCGTGCAATAAGTGTAACTTTAAAGTTTAATTCGGTTAACTTTAATAATTATATTGTCACCTTTTTCATTGCCAGTTCTTCCAAGGTGCCTGTCATTTCTTGCACTTGGCGCTGCAAAAGCCGACTCCGGGACGACACATTCCAATAATTGAACGCCAAAATACAAATGACCACAAGCAATCCCAGCGTCAAAAACTGGGGTGTTCTTCCAGGCCTTCCGCGAGATACACCATTCGACACCATTTTTGCGATGATTTCTTTACAGATGATGTTTTGAGGTCGAATGTTTTGGTCTAACTTGCTGCGAAATAACACCAGACACGTCACGACATTTTATGCTTGCATGTGTTGTGTGTGTGCAGTCAGGTTCTCGCTCTGCTCATTTTACGCACTGCAGTGTTTTGTCGGTCTCATTCAATTTGCTAACCGTACAGTACGAATACACAAAGGAACGAAGATAGTGAACAAGTCGGTTTTACGACGAATAAGCCTAAAAGTATGGTAGCGTGCTTGTAACCAGCTAATGTCACCCATCGATATGTTTTATATTGAAGATGTCACCGGCCGTCACCGGACGTAGGAAAATTGAACCCCCCCCCCCCCACTCAGGTGGTCATCTGTACCGCATGCGCGTTCCCGATTTTTCGGGAAAAGGGGTATATTTTAGGGGCTCAGTTCAGGAAAAAAATCCCGAAAAATCGTTGAAATAGGGGGTCTTTTAGCATTTTTTCCCCAAAATATTGTTAATTAGGGGTAGTTTTCAAATTTAGGGGGTAATTTTGCTAGCTTCCCTTCCAAAAACCTGTGATAGGGGGGGGGGGGGGGGGGTAATTTTGCTGGCTTCCCTTCCAAAAGCCCGTGATAGGGGGGTAATTTTGATGGCTTCCCTTCCAAAAGCGTGATAGGGGGTCAAAATCCTAACCCATTTCCATCCTTAAAGGGGGTATCTCTAAGAATCTAGAAAAAGCATATGTGTATGGTTGACCGCCTGAGTGGGGGG
This sequence comes from Echinarachnius parma, assembly GCA_037951105.1. Classification (NCBI taxonomy): domain Eukaryota; kingdom Metazoa; phylum Echinodermata; class Echinoidea; order Clypeasteroida; family Echinarachniidae; genus Echinarachnius; species Echinarachnius parma. The sequence continues at coordinate 1,128 of JBAMJV010006458.1, read as the reverse complement.
GGGGGGGGGGGGGGGGGGGGATTGAACTACCGTTACGAATTTACGCTGTGACATCTGCTCCGTTTGTATGCGATATGTGCGGCAAAAATTCGAGTTTTACTCGTCTAACCATAATCCTATAGGACTAGGTTATCTTACCTAACCCTAACCTAACCAGGCGCCGTGAGCAAACCGCTGATTACAGTTAAAGGGATAGTTGAGTATTGGTCAAACTTAACTTTAGTAACCAAAACCTGCACCATTACGGTACAAAATAATAGTTATAACTTCACCATGCTCGAAAAGTATACACAATTACAAACGACTAAGTAAAAACCCCTGTTATCATTCAAAAAGAGCCGTTACAACTCAAGAGGGCGCTCTCCAAAAAAAATGGTTTTAGCCATTTATCATACAAAATTGTGCATTTAATGTTTTGTTAAAATAATGATTCAATAGAGATATCATCAAAAACTTTTTAAAAACCTATTCAGATTTTTTTCAAAGTAGACCAAATGAAAATTAAAGGGGTAGTACAGTTTTGGTAAGGCTGAACTTTAGTAACCAAACCTGGACAGTAACTTTATAAACTAATAGTTATAACTCCACCATGCTCGAAAGGTATACATATCATTAAAAAAGAGCCATTAAAACACAAGAGGGCGCTTTCTAACAAGGCATTGGTTTCAACCATTTTTCATACAAAATTATGCATGTGATGTTTTATTGAAATAATGATTAAATAGAGAGATCATCAACAACTATTTAAAAAACGCTTTTGAAAATTTTTGAAAAAGTGCAAGCATTTTTTAATAAAAAAAAAAAATCATCTAATTATTTGGGCCCCAAATAATTATAAGATCAGATATATTTATTGATATTTCAGCCGTTTCTGGGTCGATTTCAACCAAATAAAGTTTATTCTGCCATTAAAATTGCATGTTCTCTCAAATTCGACACTCAGTTTTTCATTACCTCACAAAAAAATTGTGATGTGCAGCGCCCTCTCTACCAAAACTAAACTACCCCTTTAAGCTTACTTTTTTAAATACTGATATGAAGGCATCCCTAACAATAAATTCGCCCTGTGTGATTGTGGCTTCGCACCCTTGTTAGCCCTCCCAACATGTTTATTTTTCTAATTGTACC
>JBAMJV010006457.1:0-39996 GCA_037951105.1 Echinarachnius parma | reverse complement strand
TACCTTGTTGTATTCGTATTAACAATAACATCATGGGACAGGTTTCGGTTTTTCAAGTTTCCCTTTCGTTACAAAGATATGTATGATTGAAGTATTCAGATAAGAAAAACTCCGGGCGAGTTTTACTTCCATGTACAAAGTGCAGTGAGTTACTAAGTATCATTTTGCATTTTCGCTCATTACTTGGCCATACAATGTCCATTTGACTTGAAGTTTTCACACAATACCCTGTGGACATATGAGATAACAACAATATACATTGCATCAACCATTCATCACTTTTTGCACATGTCAACAAAGTTACTAGATCCCTTTAATCGTACATATCTTTGTAACGAAAGGGAAATTTGAAAAACCGAAACCGGTCCCATGATTTTATTGTTAATACGAATACAACAAGGTATGATGGAACCGCTAGAATTAAAATTTTATTTTGAGGATTTGGACAATGTTACTAAGTCCCTTTAAGGTGATGTGACGGCCTCTGTTTGCAGGCTCAAATTATAAAGCATTATAACAAGCATAAGTTATGAGAGCTAACCTGGATCAAGATTACAAATAAGAGATCATCTTTTTTTTTTAAGATTATGATTATTGATCGTTCGTTTTTTTAAATGTACAATCGGTTTCAGAGAAGCTTAGATTATTCTAGCAACCACATATACCTTCCATTCAACTTTGTAGTTCTACTTGATGTTCACAAACGAGATGTAATTTTGGGATAAGCATTATCAAAGTGACTCATTTTTCCTGTAATGTATAAAACCCTTAATCAATATCCGAGATCAATATGAACTTTCAAATTTCCCCAACTGGATGTACGTATAGTATTTTGTGGCTCATGGAATGCATACTTACTGAACTTGATTGTTCCTGTAAAAGAGATACAATACCTTTGCAGAAATGTTCTTATCATGAACATGGTTTCCACCGTGTGTTGTTTAAGTATTTAAGATATTCACGAAAGGGAAATTCGATTAACCAAAACCTGTGCCATGCTTCTATTGGTAATACGAATACAACAAGGTATGAGAGAACTACTAGAGTTCTAAGTAAGTGTTTTGTAGATTTGGACAATGTTACTCGATCCCTTTAAAGGGGTAGTACAGCTTTGGTAAGGCTGAGCTTTAGTAACCAAAACCTGCACAATAACATTAAAAAATAATAGTTATAACTCCACCATGCTCGAAGGTACAGCAAATTACAAACGACTAAGTAAAAAGCCTGTTATCATTCAAAATGAGTCATTAAAACACAAGAGGGCGCTATCTAAAATGCATTGGTTTAACCATTTTTCATACAAAAGTATGCATGTAATGTTTTGTCGAAATAATGATTAAATAGAGAGATCATCCACAGCTATTTAAAAACCTATTTAAAAATGTTTTTAAAAAGTGTAAGCATTTTTGTAATAAAAAAAAAATCATCCAATAAATCTGGGGCCCAGATTTTTTCCGATCGGATATATTTATTGATATTTCAGCCGTTTCGTAACCGATTTTGATCAAATAAAGTTTATTCTGTCATTAAAATTGTATGCTCTTTCAAATTTTACACTCAGTTTTTCATTATCTCACAACAAACTTATTTTGTGCAGCGCCCTCTATACTAAAACTGAACTACCCCCTTTAACATTGTAGTTGTATAGCTTATCTTGATTCGAAGATCCGTCATAGTCATGAAAAGAAGAAAACAAAGTTTCATACCTGAACATACTCGAATACTCAAGAAGATGGAAATAGGTATAATAGCGATATTGAACATGATAACACATATAATATTATAGGTGGTTTTTATAGTAAATCCCAGTTGAATTGCAGCCAAATTAGACTCGGAAACTATGAATATCCTGTAGTGATGTACCAACTCAGCATGCACGCGGTATGGGGGCGGACGTCCGTTCTCAACGAACCGACTGTCCGCTGAGACTAATTGTCTAGGTGTCAAAAAGCCTTGCGTTCTTGCAAAAATTACTTTCTCTTCAAATATATTCCCCAAACATACAGTATTATAACACATTAAAACGTTATTATGAAAATAACTGCATGGTTAATGTAGAAAGATTATCAATCGATATAGGAATGTACTGATAGTTAACAGTGGACATTGCTACTCTATATACAAATATTTGATATTTCAAGAAAATGTATACCGTTATGTTCTTGTTGATTAGCCATGTTGAAACTTAAATTTAAAAAAAATCAAATCAAATCAAATCAACCTTTCAGAACTTGAAATCAGGCACACTCGTAAACAAAAAATTAGTTAGTTATATGCGTACTCACTTTGGATATACTGAGTATATTCTTTTTTATCCGAAAATTACCAAACTATAGCTTCTGTAATGAATAATTTTAAATTAAAAATGTTTGTCTTCTTGAAGCATTAACAATTGTTATTTTGCATAGGACTATATTTAGCTTTGTAGATATTATATTGGCGTGGAATCAAACTATCTAAAGAACTGTTGCAAAAGTTGTTGCCATGACATTTGTAACTATGGTGATGACTAAAGTGGTTTCCATGGTCAAGGGCTTCAGGGATCGGTTTTTAATCTCTTCCGGCAATTTTCTTTTTTGTTGCGGTCAGCTTGCGGTTGTTTTTTTCCAAGAAAATAATATTCAATTGTATAATAAACTATTAATTGGCATGATGAAGACGATGTATCAAATTAAGAATAAGTTATGATTAAAATTATAAAGTGTATTCAATAAATATAATAGGATCAATATGGAATTAAACGAATTAACCCCCCCCCCCCCCAAGAAAAAAAACGTAACAGAACATACATTAACGAACTTTTTTATGGTGCTGCATTATATTTCTTTTAATCTCATATAATTAATATATTTTCTTTTTAAGTTGTTGCATAAATATATCAAGGTTGCTAGTTCTAATTGAACATTATCTGAACGGTAGATTCTGCATAGGTACGCCAAACCTCTTAATGGATATCATATTTTCTTCACAATCAATTATATATGAATGAAATGTAGTGCAGTGTTATGAGAAGATCCTTATAATTATGTAAATATGCAGAGTCTACTAAAATATATAACCAGGCCATTCGACGCCTCTGGCTACAGACTTGCGATTAGTGGCTAATCTGACGTCGTTTCCTTTTGTTTTGTTTTGTATTTCTTTATTTCATTCTGATTTGACCAATACAATGTGAATGTATATTCACGTTGATTTCTAATACAAAAGTAGATTTGGGGAACGGCATCCATTTGATTAATTAAAAGGGAAGTTCTCTGTAATTGAACAGTAGTATATATAAAAGCTAGACATCCGGGTAAATTATTGTTGTATCCTCCTGTTTAATCCAAACAATATGTTTGTCTGCGTTTGTAACCAAACAAATTTGTAGAAAGTACGGACCACCTCTCCCAAAAGAGAGGAAAGTTCAGGTTTGTGGATTGTACCTTCATAATACCTTTTCTTTCCAATATGGTGCGTGGGTTGAGATATATTAACCGAGTTGAAATCTGGCCAAGTTATTACTTCTTTTAAATTAGTGTTACTATAACACTCTGGAAATGTTAATACAAATGAAAGGTGAACATATAGATAAAAGCCAAGAATACCGGTTTTCTTCTTGTTGAATATATAAAGTACAGTTCATACCTAAAAAAAGGTATACTCGGGCGTTTTGTTCCCTTGCCATCTCAGCCCTCTTCTCCCTCCCGAAATAAGGGTTTGGCTCAATAAGCATGCATTGATCGCATGAGGGTGGGAGAGTGGTCAATTACCTCCCATGGGAATCGTTTGCCTTCCTCACTATACCACCCCCCCCCCCCCCTCCCCCTTGTTGAATTACAACCTAATAAATACATGCATAAGAGCAAGGCTCCGTAACTGAAATATTTACCCATGCTCGCACGATCAAGTTTTAATTGATAATTTTGTAAGATCAATTAAATGATCGTACAATTATTTTTGTCTCTTTATGCTATACGGGGCCAAGTTTGCTCAACCCCCCCCCCCCCCCCCCCCTCTTTCACCGTGCCAGGTATTACATCCCTCTTTGCCCTGGCTACGCCACTGACAAACTAACGCCTTGTCGTCTGGTCGTCATCGAATACGCCGAGACAACCTTGATAACTCTCACCGGCGTGAAGAAAGTTTTGCCTTTCCCGCCATTTTGTGTTTCACGGCCTGTCTCACTTTCAATTCCCACCTCTCCCCGTTTCTTACGGTCTGTTGCACTCTAGTCCCAACAGCCTTGTTTGTTTGTTCCCGTTAGTCCCCGAAGATAGCCACTATAATTTATGTTATAAAGGACATCAATCTAAATCGCATCTTATAATAATTTTCTATTTGAAGAAGAAAAAATATCGTCCTGCCATCTTGAGTTTGATCACGGCCCGTCTCGGATTCAATTTCCAACTGTCTTACGGTTAGTTGCATTTAGGATAAGCTTGTGTGTTCCTGTATTTACGCCAACGCCATTCGTCACAAAAGTGGCTGTAAAAGACACAATATTGTATGTATATTGTAAACACATTTTGACTATTTGATTAAATGTTGGCGCTAGAAAAAAGGTTTGCGCTGCGTTCCATGGCCCAAATCGATTCCAATTTCCACATATTCCCCTGTTTAAAGGTTGGTTGAATTTCGAACCCTTTTCTGTCGTGTATACTAAATTGCAGACCTTTTTTACACAACGGAGACAACGAAGACAAAATTTAATAATGTATAATTATGAGGAATCTAGTTCATTCAGGTACAGTGTATGTCTTTCTTATTCCCTCTGTCATTGCTTGTTTTTTTCTGAACGCCAACACGTACGTCTTGCGTCGAAAACGCATTATAAACAAACGAATTATAAAAAAAAAAACACGATAATGTCTGGAATATCAAACTTTAGTCAAACACAGTTTCAGATTATGCCAGTACAACTATTCGAATTCGACCCTCATATTTTCCATCATTAACATCCTTGTTTATGTAAACTATCATTATTCTTGGTCTTTGTGTCGTCTAATAACATAAACATACGAAAATTACCTTGTTTTTCTGATCAGCTAGACACGTTATAGTTTCCCGGTCGCATACTAATTTGTATGCGTGACAGATTATGTTGTTATCTGTCGCCAATATAGAAATTAAAGTTGAAAATCACCTTGTTTTTGTCTTACCACAATAACATTCTCAATTTCCCTACGACACGCTTTTAATTATAAGTATCACGGATTCTGTTCTTTCAAATACAATTATGGGAATTGTTCCGTTTTCATATCAGCTATAGACAATGTCCATCTTCCGGACCTAGTTACTGGCCGCGCGTCCTGTCTCCAAGCTGAAAGTAATTATTAAAGTGGAAGACAATGTTGTTTCTGAATTTACATTTAATATAATAACTAACATTACTTTTAACGTCGCAATAATAATGAAAATCAGTTTGAGTACCTATTGTGTTCTATAACTATTGTTATTTTCCTCTTGTAGCCTTACTCTGGGATTTGTGTTGTTGTTGTTGTTGTTGTTGTTGTTGTTGTTTGGGGGGGGGGGGGGTTGAGCTGCAGCTATACACCTAGAACATTGTATGGTATTTTATAGGTTATCATATTATGTATAATTCATGTTTGTGTCTAATGTCAATGCGTTAGGTGATTTATGAACCGACAACAATTTCGATTTCACGTAACCATGGTAACGGTTACTCATGACTCCAATGACAAAGGAAATCACTCTAATAATGATTCACTTGAATTAATTATATAGCGATGTTAAATGAGACAGTTACAATGTGACATTACATAATATTGCAGAAGGCGGAAAGTTTCGGTGTATAAAAGTTGTACAATCTGGTACAATTTCATAACAAATTTTTTTTTGGGTTAGTTGGGGGGATTTTTTTTAGAAATTAACCATCGGTGACACTAAGGATGTCATTTATATCTATACACCAAATACAAAATTGCAATCGGAAATATTGCCCGGTATAAGCGGAAGAGATTCGAAGTGGAAATATATTAAGAATTTGACCTGAATTTGGTAGCCAGTTTGTCTTTTTTTATATAATGTCCATAACTAATATAGACATAGGAGTGTTCCTGAGTGTAGACTTCATGTCATTAAATTTAAACAACAGCTAGGTTAAAGGGATAGTTGAGTTTTGGTCAAGAGATTTCAGTTTTGGTCAACCTGATTTTAGTAACCAAAACCTGCACCATTACATAACAAACTAATATTTATAACCCCACCAATGCTCGAAATCAATAAAAAATTACAAATGACTAAGTAAAAAGCCCGTTATCATTAAAAAAGAGCCGTTGAAACTCAAGAGGGCGCTCTCTAAACACTTATCGGTTTCAACCATTTAAAATAAAATATAGTGCATGTGATGTTTTGTTGAAATAGTGATTAGATATAGAGAGATACGTAGTCAACAACTATTTAAAAACCTCTTTTGTACATTTTTGAAAAGAGGAAGTATTTAAAAAAAAATTTAACGGCTGGCATGGCTGGTTCAAAATTTTCGAATAATTGTGGGGCCCCACAATTATTAGAAATGGTCATGTTAAAGGGGACCACCAGGCAAAGGACAACACATTATTATATGTTTTGGTACCGTTTTGTGATATCAAATAGATACCCAACATTTTGCAAAGGGTTGTGTAATTCATAAACAAAGCAATTAATTTCCACCACTTACGGAACCACGGCTATCTCGTGGTTCCACACGGGCCAGGCATTTGCGAGTGCGCCAATGCAATTCACGCGTACGTCAATGGAATCCCGGATGATTCGTTCACTCTGCATAGAGCGCCGCTGGCTCTGCTCGCATAATAGTCTGCGCATTCAGACCGCATGACCGCATGGCTGAGAATGGTGATGCGTTTTCCAATTATATATTTTTTCTGAAAACATATTTTTGTGAACTTATTGAAGGAATGGAATACTAAAGATGTTACCTTTCTATAAAAAGATTATTATTTTGGGGTGGTGGTACCCTTTAATGGATATTTCAGCCATTTCTGAACCGATTTTGATCAAATCAAGTTTATTCTGTCATTAAAATTGTATGCTCTTTCGAATTTGACACTCAGTTTTTCATTATCTCACAACAAAATTATTTTGTGTAGCGCCCTCTATACCAAAACTCAACTATCCCTTTAATTAAGATACTTATAGCAGAAGTAATTATTGGTCTTATGTATAATTGAGGGGCCCAGGTGCCTCTCACTAAAAGTGATTTACGTTCAATGTATTATTTCCTAGCTCAATTTCTGTTTATTTGAATGAAGTTTCATTACCTATTTTAAAATTGACTAACAACATTATTTTACATGAAATATTAACACTTATTCCCTTTTATAAACGCTCGATGCTATTATGATATGGCGCCAAATCTCATAACATTTTGTGTTCTGTTCTTTTTCACATTTCCCTGTCGAAATTCAAATTCCGTCCGTTTCTTGGTCCAATAGACATTACTCAACATTCATTCTAATGTATTGCACATTATTTTGGCCTTGCTCGAATATAATAATACAATCAACAACTAATTGAGAAATAAGCGCTTTACAAGTTTGATGTCCTTATTATCGAATGGCTGAAAAACGGAAATTAACAAGACCAAATTTTTCCGGCGTAGACGTTGCTTGTTTTTTTGTTAGCCAAATTGTTTCAAGATTTTTGCCCTCGATTCGACAAGGCGACAAAAAACATTTCACTTTTATCAGATAAGAGAGATTCTAATTTACACCTGTTTATACCTGTATCGGTTTTGTTTCAATGTTGGTGCAATTTCCTTTTCAAAAAGTGTCTGGAAAATATGTTTATGACTCACACATGGGATTGGATACTGTCTGTAGAAGTACGTTGTGATCATGTTGGTTGCTTGAATACGTATTATAATGCAGACCACGTACAAACTAAAAGGCACGTATACCACATCCAAACTGGATGTTCTGGCGTAGCGTGGGGGGGGGGGGGGGGGGGGGGGGGGGGGGGGGGGGGGTCCTAGGTCCGAGCCCCCACCACCTCCCCCAGTCCTGTTTTTGTTTGTACTTGTTGCTTGAATGTTGGCCGGTAGTTTGGGTTTGGGGCTTTGAATAGCTAAAATCCAAAAAGCTTCCGGGGGCTTTGCCCCCTGGACCCTCCCCCCCCCCCCTCCTCTTAGAGAAATCTTGGCTACGCCACTGACTAGATATATATTCCTATTAACAAAACATAGCATAACTTAATTAAAGTTTATCATTTTATCACGTTGTATCAGAATAGAGCAAAAAGAAAAACAAAATCAAAGACCCTGCCTCGTCGGTTTAGAGTTGGGTCTACTACCTGAGACTGCAAATTTACTTATGATTGTTTGTATCAAAATAATAATAATAGATTTGTCATTTGTCAATACCAAACATAATACATTTGTATAGATATGACACATGTTATTGAATTACAGAGAAACCCTATTTTCGTTGCCCCTTTTCATTTACATCTTATTGAATATGTATTGTATTATTCAAAACAGACAGGAAGTGTTCGAATTTATTTACAAAAACCACTAGACCATAATATAAACGGAGCATGAAATATAACAAGAAAATGTATTTAGAAAGGAAATACAAATATAAACAAAACTGTCTAGATAATACTGAACCTACTTTCAACATGAATCATTAATTGATAAAACATACCCATGGTAGAAAGGGATTTATTATTAAATATCAATGGAATAAAGGGAATCGGATATTAGTGTTTATAATATAGACCTACCACCGTCATGCTTGTGTAAAGAAATACAATCCGGTGATCGCTTCCCACTTCCCATCTAAGGGTCTGTAAGTAACCTGGTTTTATCAAGGAGATACAAAAGAAAACTATGCCTCCTTGCTTTAAAAAACTTCCCCAAAACTTCCCCATGAAATAATAAATGTTGTCCTGATCAGTAGTTTAATATGCCTCTGAATAAACTGACTTGGGTTAATTTTAGGACATGATTTTGCTTGGTAATATTTTATACAATACTTCTTTCTCTTCTTATTATTGATTTTTGTGATATAAATTATTGCTTGCAAACGTGCGTGTTATTTGCAATTATTTGTCTACTACGCGTGATCGTAATTATAGAGTCAAAGGTTTTTCATTCAATAGTTCGTTTTGGTATATCACTGAATACATTTTACTTGTCTCTGATCTTTTATTCAATTTCAGTTCAATTCAATTTCAAGAACATTTATTTAGAATTCACACTGTTTACACATTGATATACAAATTTATCATAACTTTAACATTCAACAAAATAATATAATTGGCACGTGAATTCAAAGAAAAAGGGAAGCATAAAGACAAGAAAACAAGACAAAACAAGAACAAATATAAATAAATATAACAAATAATTATAAAAAAATATACAAGATTCAGCAGAATAAGTCATAATCAATAAATAATATAAGTAAATAAGTAAATAAGACAGGCCTTATTGTATTGTTCCTTTCTTAAAACTATCTTCTCTGTCTGCAAGCGGATGAGGTATATCGATATAATTATTTTATCTAAGAAATATACTAACTTTTACCGTAATAATATCCTTGTAGCAAATTCAAATTTGATAACGTGAAGATATGTCATAAAACTCATAATAACATGTTTTCAGGTTCAATTTGGGGCCTGAGTAATATTATTGTCGATCCTAGCAGAATCTTCTTCAGAGGCTAATTGGTCAGTTAACCCCATTTTATTACACATGCGATATTTAAGAATATAAGCAGTTTTCAGCAGTGTTTTCCATCAATAACTTGTGTTATCATACTGTCATTTCAGTCCTCCACCTCCTGATGCCATCGTCGCTGGCTGGTCACGGACGTGGGCGAGGACATGGTCGATTAAGGGGCCGAAACGGGAATAGATGGATATGCCCGCCTGGATTCAAGGAACAACCAGAGGGCGGGTGCAGAGGTAAGGCTTGTTGCTATTGGAAATGATGATGGTCTTGATGGAGGTGATGACAAGGGTGGAAGAGGAGGAGGAGGAAGGGAGGGTGCATAGGTGAGGGCTGTTGCTATGGGAATAATGATGGTTTGGAAGGGGATGATGACAAGGGTAGAGGAGAAGGAGGGGATATAGGAGGAAGGTGCAGAGGTGAGGCTGGTTGCTATGGGAAATGATGATGGTTGAGGAGGAGGAAGAGGAAGAGGGTGCAGAGGTGAGGGTCGTTGCTATGGGAAACGGTGATGTTCTCGAAGGGGATGGTGACACGGGCGAGGAGGAAGAGGATGCAGAGGTGATGGTTGTTGCATGATTGGAAATTATGATGGTCTTGAAGGGGATAAGATGACGGAGATGATGGCACGGAGGAACGGAGGTGGAAGGTGAATTATGACGGGGTGGAGCAAGAATAGTGAGAGGATAAGCAAGAGAGGGATAGGCAGGCTCAGCAGGGGAAGGTGAAAATGATGGAGGTGGGCATTGATGAAGATGACAAAGATTATAATGCTGATGGTGATGATCATGATTTTGTTTATGATGACGATGATGATAACGATGACCACTAGTGATGATGATGAAAACGATGATGACGACTACGAAGACGATGATAACGACGACGACGATGATGATTATGATGATGACCATGATGATTATGAAGTCGTTGATGGCGACGATGACGACGATGCCGACAATGAGGATGATGACGATGATGACGAATGACGATTATGATGAATTAGGGGAACCAAAGTCATAGACAGCTCTATGACCAAAGTCAAACAGAACCCCCAAAATACTTGTTTGCTGCCCTCTATTGGTTTAGACATTGTAATGTAGGGTTGCAGACGACAGTTTTTGGACGCAAAGAGATGACGACGTGCAGCAAAAATTTATTTTTAGTGAGTAGTCTGTAGTGACAGAATTGAAAATCGGTGCTTTTTGCCACGTTTTTTACACGTGAAATAGCTTTATGAATTTCATGACGTTGAATAACATTTTGATAACGAACATTACTCATTTTCGGAACAGTCCTGGTTGTTCTTGTTGATAATTTAGTCTTGTTAGCCCCATACATTCAGATAAATGTCTTGTGCAGAAACTGCAGAATGAGGTAGTTTGACATCGGGCAGAGTATCTAATTGCTATACTATCAGTAAAACAAAAACAAAAACATAACCTAACCCTAACCCTAACCCTAAACCCTAACCCTAACCCTATACCCTGACCCTAGGATGGTAGATCGACAAATCTATCGCTTTCATGGCCTTTTTGACATTATTATTGTTATTTTCACTGTCGGCATTCTATGCCGACAGTGAAAATAACAATAATAATGTCAAAAAGGCCATGAAAGCGATAGATTTGTCGATCTACTAGGATGGTGGCTATAGGTCAGATTAGTGGCTATGGGTCAGATTCAGTGGCTATAACTAAGTCAGATTCAGTGGCTATAGGTCAGATTCAGTGGCTATATTCAGAATTAGTATCTCGGCCCGGTGTAAAATTCAGAATGAGGCACCTCTGCAAGTCAAGGCCAAGGGGCTTAAACTGAGAATGAGGGTTGTTTCATTTGAAAATCATTGAATGATGGTCTTGGCACGGAAGGAGATGATGAGAGAGAGGAGGACCGGGGGGGGGGGGGGGGGGGGGGTAAAAAAGTGGATCAAGAAAGAGTGATCAAGAAGTGGATGATGATGAGCAGTAGCCTAGAATGTGAAAATTACTGTGATGAATTATGGATGGGAATGACCATGTCCATGAGGCATTACGATGGATGCCATTTATGGTATGAGAATGATGACGATGGAAGTTGATGATGATGATAATAACGACGATGTACGAGGATGATGATGAAGATGGTATTGGTAATGATAATGAAGATTCAAGATTATGAAAAATGATAATCATAATGGATGGTGGTGTGGTGATAATGATGATGGTATTGGTAATGATTATGAAAATTATTATAATGGTGGTGATGATGACAATGATAATGAATATTGATGATGATGATGGTAATGATTATCAAAATGATGGTAATGATTATCAAAATGATGATAGTAATGATGATGATGACAATGACGCTGGTGAATATGTTTGTAGTGGTGATGATCGATGAGTATAATCATGGGCGTCAACAGGCGGGGGACGGGGGGGACATGTCCCCCCCACTTCTGAAAGTGGAGGGGATTGTCCCCCCCCCCCCCCCACTTTTTTTCATAAGTTTATACATTATGTATGTTTGATTCCATAGATTTCATAGATTTCACTCTGACATACATGATTATATATGTGAAATTTCTATCTCAGATATGCACCAAATCGCACAATTTCAAGGCCAAAAGTGCAAAAGCTCCCTACTGTGGGAGGGGGACACCCCCTCCCACACCCTCCCCCGCTCGGTCGCTTCGCTCCCTCGCCGATGTCCCCCCTACTTTTGAGAAGCTGTTGACGCCCTTGAGTATAATGATGATGACAAAAATGATGATAATTTTGATAATGTTGATGGTGATGATGATTTTGGCAGGCAGCAAATAGTTGATTTTAGTGAGTAGTCTATAGTAGTATAAACAATTACCAGTGGTACTTATGGTCTCGTTTTGCAAGTGAAATACCTGTATGGATGTAAAATAATTACTGATGATGCTGAATTAACTTTTTGATAACAAAACTGTGGGGAAAATGGTCTTGTAACTGAAGTGTAGTTTTTTCTTCTTCATATTTCCAGTAAAAAAAGAAACATAGGCAATACAATATGAATAGGCCGTTATATTTGTGAATTCAAATTAAATGCGTATATTTTAAATAAGACATTATAATCAACATAAACTTGTAGCTACCTCTACTTTAGTGTTGTGAACAATTCTTTATTTATGTTTGTATATATTTTGTATTTTGTTCAGATATCAATGAGTGCACGAAGGCAGGTCCCTGGCAGTGTGGTCAGCTGTGCATCAACACCCTGGGATCATACAGGTGCTCATGTCTGCCTGGTTACTCCATCGGGTTTGACGAGTGGTCCTGCTCTGTCAAAGGTTTGTCAAGTCTGATTTTCTAGAATGATCTTCTTATAATTCTATAGTTTAATCCATAAAGAGCTAACCAAAAACAAGGACCATCAAACAAAATATTTTGATATCAACAAATGGAGCAGAATAGTTTTTATAAGTGTTTTTATCTGTCAAACTAATGAAACCTTGATTCTACCTAGTATCAATTAACCATTATTTAAATAGTTTATTACATTATTCTACTGTACTCCTTTCATTCTACTATTATTATTTCATTTTCTACAAGCAAATGGATTTGAAGCCCAAGCTAATGTACAATCACAAAGACAGTATATCGGAGCTCAGCATCTAAGATGTTGTTAACTACCACCAACCAACGGTCACTGACATTGCAACGTCCGTACATGGAACAGCCAGCAGACAGAGAGAGAGAGAGAGAGAGAGCTGATACATTGATGAAGATTGTCTTTTGAGTGCCTGTACAGGTTGTTCAATAAAGAATATATTACATTTAAAGTTAAATCATTTTTCTGGAGGACTCTTTCTTTTCTTGCAGTGGAAAAACAAACACGAAACTGTTTTTAGATTTATGCCAACTACTACTATTTTTCTCCTAAACTCTAAATAGGTGCAGAGCCCAAGTTAATCTACAGTCATAGAGACACCATATCGGAGCTCAGCATCCAAAATGTTGTTGACCCCCACCAGCCAAAGGTCACTGACCTTGGGACTGTGCTTTCCCTGGACATCCACCACAGAGAGAGGGCGCTGTTCTGGATCGACAGGAATAACAACAGGATTGACAGAAGGTCACTGGATGGTGGCGAGACACAGGTCAGTTTGTGTGTTTTGGAGTTATTATTTTTTTAGCCTATTATCGAAAATTAACTTGGATCTTTCAGTCATACCATGAAAAAAAGGTTGTACAACATTTACTCATAGTTTATATTGTTTCTATCAATGTTATTGAAGTTAATATAGAATACTGGTTGAGCTTTGTGGGGTTTATAAATGCTTGCCGTAATATTGAAATATTGAGTGTTCCATTAGCACCCTCATTCCTTTGTACTGTTATGGAATAGATCTCATATGTGCCAATGAGAAAGACCAATTATCGAGTGTCACAAGTATGCAAGTACTTGGAGGGGAAGTCCTTAGAATCCTTACTAAGTGTACTTTCACATGGATTTCAAAGTGACCAAATTGCTCACCCCTAAAATGTCAGAAAAAATCTAGCTCTCTTTATCACCTTTAAAGGGACTTAGTAACATTGTCCAAATCCTCAAAATTAAATTCTAATTCTAGCGGTTCCCTTATACCTTGTTGTATTCATATTAACAATTAAATCATGGGACAGGTTTCGGTTTTTCAAATTTCCCTTTCGTTACAAAGATATGTATGATTGAAGTATTCAGATAAGAAAAACTCCGGGCGAGTTTTTCTTCCGTGTACAAAGTGAGTGCAGTGAGTTACTGAATATCACTTTGCATTTTCGCTCATTACTTGGCCATACAATGTCCATTTGACTTGAAATTTTCACAAAATACCCTGTGGACATATGAGATAACAACAATATACATTGCACCAACCATTCATCACTTTTTGCACATGTCAACAAAGTTACTAGATCCCTTTAAGCTCTTTTACTTTTAACAGCATGTGGTGTCTGATGATCTGCACCAACCAGAGGCACTTGCCATCGACTGGGTGCAAGACAAGATTTACTGGACTGACTTCCGTCTCAAGCAGATAGAGAGATGCGATCTGAACGGGTCCAACCGGGAAGTGGTCTTCAACACTGGGAAGAGGAGACCCAAAGCAATCGCTGTTGATCCTTTTGAGGAGTAAGTTTCTTTGGATCCATTATTCTACTGTCATTTGTCCACTAAACACTAAATAAAAGATATTACAGTACAATATTCTGGCAGTAAATGAGAACTAACCATCTAGTGGTGCCTATCAAGGTAAATAGATAAACAACTTGATTTACTGGCGGATTACCAACCCAAGCAGATAGAAAGATGTGATATAAACAGGTCTTCAGCAGTGGGAAGATGAGACTGTAGGCAGTTGCTGTTGATCTATTTGAGGAGTTGCATCTTGTTTCATGCCATTAACAAAAAAAGTCTTCTTGTGGGCCTGCTTTAAAAAATCTAATAAAATGAATTAAAATACAAATATATTCTGGAAAAACAAATGACAACTAACCTTCAAACAGTACCCATTAAGGTACAATTTTTTATGTTAATTTCTGAATTCCAAAGTTGATATTCTGACTTTAAGGTATCACAAGAAGATGAGAATTACCTAATGTATCAAGCAAATTTATGATTGATAGTGCCGCTAAGTAATGTATACCCCTACTCACAACTGCAACTCAAGGGGCTAATACTACAGTTTCTTCTTCAATGTTTTCTTGCAACCATCTAACCTAATCTCACAATCTCTTTCAGAGTCATATTCTGGAGTGTATCAGGCAAGCAAGACAAGATTGAGAGGGTATCGATGAATGGAGGCCAATCAAAGCGAATTGCCAAGCTCAACATTCGCGTGGTCCGCAATCTGGCGGTGGACGTCATTGACAAGCGACTGTACTGGTTGGATTCGGGAAGACGAATGATCGAGTCCACAACTTACAATGGCAGGATGCGCAAGAACGTTATTGAGAGTGTTAGGTAATACCTCAATCGTTTTTTTTGCATTTCTATCGCAATAGTTTGTAATCTGGCAACATATGATTTCAACAAATTGCTTTATTGCAAATTGCAAATCTGTGTCATCGAAGGATCAATCAATGACATACGTCTGAATGCGGAAGAATATTTTACAAAATAATAAAATGTATGTAACTGATTATAGGGTCATAGTGATTGATGATGAGCATGGTGGTTTGGCAGTTAGGATGTCCGCCTCATGCACGGGAGGTCCCAGGTTCGAACCCAGACTGGGTCATACCAAAGACTTTAAAAATGGTACCTTCTGCCTTCTAGCCAGGTGCTCACCATTTATTGTCTGGAGAAGGGAAAGTAAAGCACACAGACATACCAAAGGACTAGCCCCCATCTTTAGCTACATATATTGTAGATGTGTGGCCTAGGGCTAAAGAATATGAGATAGATAGACGCCACCTTATGTGCCAAATTTGCATGGGAAGGACTTAAACATTAAACATAGTTATTGATAAGCAAATTCTGCATTTATTCGTTGGACTGTGATCAAAGGAAAATAGAATCCCATGAACTAGAATAGGAGAATGAGGAACGCTGTTCATGAAAGTGTTAGGTATTCCAATTGAAAACTTCTTTGTAGACTTCAATTTTGTAAATGTGGACAGGTACAAAAGTGTTGTTGATAATTACATGGCTACTGTGATCTACTTAAGATGTGAACATGAATACATGGATGAATTATATAATTCATAATTTTATTCAGGCTCTCTTTCATCAAATAATAATTAATTTTTATCAGCTTCATGTATTATTTCAATTTGTTTACAGCCCTAATACTATGCATTTGGTTTACAATCTTTTAACTCGCAATCTGGGTGGATTCAGTCAAGAATTCAGTCATTATACAGCATTGTGAAATATGGGCAAATGCATTACATAAGTATGTATGTGATATAGAATCCAATATCTAAAATTCCATTTTGCATTGTTCAATAATGTAACAGAAACATGTCAAAATTCATTTATTGTCAACATAACAAAAACATTTCTTTGTTATGATCTTTCTCCTCATTTTTATGCAGTCCTAATGCCTTCGGCCTAGCGATCTTTGAGCAGCGAGTTTACTGGGTGGATTCGGTGGAGAACACTATAAACAGTGTGGTGAAATATGGACAAGTGAGAGACCGAATAGACTGGAGTGTGTTTGTGGAGCGGAATCCTCATGCCTTGTGCATTAACCATCCCTCTGCACAGCCGACCTCTGAACCAACACGTAAGTGCGTTTACATAATTGGTAGAATTTTTCTTTGCATCAATAAAATGAAACTGAGTATTTTTAATTTGGTGTTATCTACTGGAAAAGATCATAACATTTGACATTTAGGAGACTGAAGCTAGTGAAAAGTTGCAGGAATTTGTTTTTGAGTCGTTAATAATAATAATAATAATACACAACATTTATTAGGCGCTTAATACGGTTGTTTCTAAGCGCACCATTGTCAGTCTACAATTTACAACCACAACTTATAATAAACACACAAATTATAATTTATTTTTTTTCTTCAATAAATCATGCATAATAATAAAAATGAGATTAAACATAAGATCAAACATACAAGAAATATGATGGTGTGCACCTCTTTGACTGACTCACAACTGAGCCCGTGTACAATATTAATCAATACCACTGTTAAAGTTCAACTTAAAGCATGATTATCATTCAAAACTATTTGATTTTGAACAACATGCATTCTCCATAGACAACAACCTGATTATCAATTGTTAGAAACTGTTGGGTAATAAATTAATTGTTTGTCTCTATCATCCATGTTACAGTCAACTACAACTGTACCACCAGCAGCGACTGCGCAATCGACATCCAAGACTCTATCCCCGAACCATCAACCTCCCATCCCTTTCTCGTCTTCGCCAACACAACCAGCATCCACCGCGTAGGATTGGACGGGTCAGATCACATGACCATTGCCTCGTGGGGCCTTCGTAACGTGACAACGATCGAGTACGATCCCTTAGAGAAGATGGTATACTTTGCTGATAGCAAGCGACACGTGATAGAGAGGGTCGGAGCAGATGGGCGTGGCCTAGAGGTGGTGGCGTCAAGGGGCGTGTCTTCTGTGGAAGGCATGGCCATTGATTGGATGCACAGGAGGCTGTACTGGGTGGATTCTGAGTAAGTTGATGAAGAGTATTTAGTATTGGGTAATTCTCAAAAACATGCATTGAAAAAATAATTTATAATTTTTTTTTGGCAATATGCAGGTAAATTACTCAGTTTGTGCAAATCATTCAATAGTTTCAGCCCTTGAAACTTGGACATTGATACAGGAAAGAAAAGTTATTAGATCATGCTGATTTTTATCATAAAAAAATGATTGATTTTGTCTGTGAATAATTCCTAAAACGTTAAAGGGCAATGAAACTATGGCTTTCGGCTATTATTATCGTTTAGAGGGTGAACAGACATTTTATTTGATACATAACTTGGCAATTTTGGCCTCCTGGATCCCATGAAAATCTTACGTGAACATACCCACATTTTACTAATTCTTACGGCGGCAAAAGGTGATGGGAGCGGCCATGTTCTTGTAATTGCCCGACATGCTTTGCAAACTATGACGAGTGCGCTACGGGCCGAACAAAAAGCTTTTCACTGATTTACAGACTCGTCAAAGCATCTACAAATATTCAGACAATGGTTTCAATAGGTGGTATTGAAATGCATTAGTGCATATCACTGACCATAAGTCCGCACACACCTAATAATGGCGGCCTCCAGTGTTCGCATGAATAGTGGTAAATCCGATAGAGTTTTCACATATTTCTCCCAAAGCAGAAATCTGAGTCGGAGTTATGTTATATATAATAAAAAGGCATATTACGATATATCAAGTGGAATAAACTCTATTCTTGAGTTGCATTGCCCTTTAATGTGTATGTTGAAACACATAATATTGATATTTCCCAT
This sequence comes from Echinarachnius parma, assembly GCA_037951105.1. Taxonomy (NCBI): domain Eukaryota; kingdom Metazoa; phylum Echinodermata; class Echinoidea; order Clypeasteroida; family Echinarachniidae; genus Echinarachnius; species Echinarachnius parma. Next base: position 21,397 of record JBAMJV010006457.1, on the reverse strand, counting down.
TAATTGTCCATTATGCAGGGAAGGCCACATTGCAACACAGAGTCTGTATCTAGGCAGCAGACATACCATCCTGCTATCAGGTCTTGATGAACCACACGGCATCGCTGTACATCCTGATCTCAAGTAAGTCAACCACAAAAGGGTGGTGTACTAAATGTGGTTATGAATTCGTTTTCAATGAGGAGGGATCATTGAGAAAACTACCCTGAGTAATGATGATGGTGCGCTGCTACTGATGATGATGATGATGATGAAATAGTGAATATGGTGATGATGATGATAGTGGTGATAATGATGATGATGATGATAGTGGTTATAATGATGATGATGATGATGATGATGATGACGATGATGACGATGATGATGATGATGATGATGATGATGATGATGATGATGATGATGATAATGCTTATCATTATGATACAGTTGCTAATGCTGATGATATTGATGAGGATGGTGATGATGATGATAGTGAGAATGAATATGATAATGTAGATGACTATCATGAAAAGATGATAAAGATGATGACAATTATTATTACTATTATTTCTACTATTTCTACATCCGCAGCATAATCTACTGGAGTTCTTGGGGCAATTCACCCCGGATTGAAGCAGCCAAACACGATGGTAGCAACAGAGTAATCGTTGCAGAAAATTCACTGCGTCCTACCAAGCTTGCCATAGACTACGCCCGCAACAAAGTGTTGTGGGTGGACGCTGGACGGAGTCTGATCAATGAGGCTGATTTGGATGGATCCAACCACAGAGTGTTTAACAGAGCAGGTATCAATACATTTTTAAAAATCTTTCAGTCTTTTGCCAATTGTGTCACATTGCTGCTTTAAACTAACTAACACTCTCATAAAACTCGACTTAATTTTGTAGGCTTTTACTATTTACCCCTTTATCAGATGTACCATATTAAAGTAGTGAAAAATGCCATAAGAAACATAAGAAATGTTTGGTCAAATCGTACCCCTTTAACAGGTTTCCCCCTTACAATGAAACTCCATTGAGCAGAGACTACTGTATGAACTTCGAGTTCAAGTAGTAGACTACTATTATATAATATCAATAAAACAGAACCTTCCTATAGGAAAATCAAGTTAACCTTAATGACATTTATTTGTGTATATTTATCGAAATTAAGGATAAGCTGAGAAATACATACATGAAGCTGAGATATGTCTCAGCTTCATGTATGTATTTCTCAGCCAAAGAACTTTGGCTCACGTTTTTGTTCTGTATATACATGTAACTATTTATTGCATTTTTTGCTGCATTTTAATAGGTCCAGGGCTTAATCATTCCTTTGGCCTAGCCCTCTATGAGGATCTGATTTGGACCTCAGACCATTATGACAGGCACGTCCTGGTCTTAGAACGGATCATGGCTGTATTAAAAACTTAACTGAGATTTAACCTTCCTTTATAGAGAGCTAGAGTAGCATTGTATATATTCTAATAAACAACACACTTCTATCGTTTTAATTGTGTTCGATTCATTCATTTAGATAATGTTGCATATTACTCTTATTACTATTACATATTTACGTTCAGGACCCGATCATCCTTTTGGCCTGGCCCTGTATGGGGACCTGATGTGGACCACAGACCCAGTTGACAGGCAGGTCCTGGCCTTAGACAGGAATACGGGGGCTGTGCAGATCTCCATGAAGGAAGACTGGATCAGACCTGTTGACGTCCATGTCATTCATAACGGCAGGAGAGTTATTGCTGGTAAGACAGTGAAAATATATGAGCTTTATCTTTTATGTTTTCTTCTAATAAGCATTCCTCCCAAGCGGCTCATGGGCATTGGGAAGATCTTTCACTTTCTAACAGGTCCTCATTTATACACCTGGGTAGAGAGCAGCAATACTATAGTGGATTCTTTTGTCTTGCTGGTGGACAAATGCAGTGGGCATACACTTGATTTGTCAGTTTTATTAGTGCTACCATCTATGTCATGTCCCCCATCCACTGAAACATGATCAAACCACAACCACCATTACAGGCAAAAATAGGCCTAAATAGTCAGGACAAGCTTGGAAACGTTAGCGTTGCAAGACTTTAATCTTACACACAGAAATCAGTGAGTTTCACATACAAAGCTATCTCACTTACCAGCACATAATGCATATTTATAGAGATATCCATGAGGTTCATGAATATTCATGACATACCGATGTATCGATCTTATTTGACCAATCATACATAACATGTATATGATTGTTGTTTGTGCAGAGATTGATCCCTGTTTGGTGTTTAACGGTGGTTGTGAGCAGATCTGCATCCGAGCCCACGTCAACCAGGCGGTGTGCAGCTGTGAGACTGGCTACCATCTCAGCAGGGACAAGGTCACATGTGAACCTGGTAAGTTGACTCTAGAAGCGCTGGATACTCCATCCATAGATTTGATTTAAGTGGCCCCAAAATACAAAAAGGTGCAACATTGGACTTTTAGACTGACTTTTGTAATTGTTCTCATAGAATCTAAAAAATTGAAAAAAATGCATTTATATCTATCTATCTATCTATCTATCAATCTATCTATTAGCCTATGTCTTTCCACTGCGGAAGGAAGGCCTCATCATCACCATTCCATTTTCTTCTTTCTCATGCTTGTCGCATCCATATGTAACATCCCAAAATTCTCTGATGTTGTCCATCCAATGCCTTCTCTGTCTGCCTCTTCATCTGGTTTGTATTCTTGGTGTCCAATTAGTTATATTATGTGTCCATCTGTTGTCTTTACGTCTTGCAAGGTGGCTTGCCCATCTCTATTTCTTTGTTCTTATTTCCTGTATAATATCTCTGGCATTTTTGTTTCCCTTTAACTCCTAACGTGCCAAGCTCACATTTTTGCGAGTTACAATGCACACAAATGCCATAGAGTATTAAAATCCCTGGCACATTAAGAGTTAAGTCCTCATTTCTGACCTTGTCCCTTCTTGTAACTCCTACCATAATCCTATCCATTGTTCTTGATGGAAGATTTAAAATAAAACTTAATTTCCAATTTCTTAGTTGTTGCCCAAGTCTCTGCCCCGTAGGATAGTACTGGAATTATACACTGGTTGAAGGTTTGTCTTTTGAGGGAAATTGGAAGATCCTTGTCTCTGAATATGATGCTGAGTTCCCCAAATATCACCTAAGCTAACTGTATTCTTCTTTGCACTTCTCCTGCCGTTTCATTTTAAAGGGTGATGTTTTTACTAAGGTATATGTAGCCATCTACCTTTTTAATTGTCATGCCATCAACTGTAATTGTATGGTCTTGTAGCTGGTAGCTCATCATTACTCTGGTCTTTTGATGTTCATTTTGAGTCCTGCCTTTTTACTCTCTACACTCAACTCACGGAAAATGCATATACCTATTAACCCCTTGACCACAGGAACCGAGTGGGTTGTGTACAAAGTCTATGGGGATTTCATGAACTTGTTGGGAACAGGTTAAGAACGATACAAAAATGCAAAACAAAATTGGGAATAAGTCCAAATCCGTCATCTAAAAAAATAATGGATATCACCTTACAGTCCATTATGAATACTGCCCTCTTGAGCTGAAGACAGGCAGGGAAGTATTCCCTACTTTGCTTGATTCAACTATCGCAAAGTCTTGGCTACTACTTAGCAGAACATTAATACTGCCCTCTGTTGCTGATCTGTCAAACACAACATATACGTGAATGGAAGATGGAACGATAAAAATGTAAAACAATCATTAGTCTAAAATTTGAAGATTGAGTTGGTCTGTCTTTACTCTAGACCTTCCATCACTTTTAGTGTAATTTTCTGCATTAACCCATTGTTATGGGAACCTGGTGGTCCCTGTGTTAACTCTATGGAGATTGCAAAATCTAGAAGGGAAAAGGTTAATGTATTCAGTAATAGGAATCCTAGGTATCTCTAAAGTAGTATGTTCAACTGGCCGAGTCAACCTGCGTTTTCATGCAGCGCTTTATGGGAATAGAGACATAAAATTGACTACATTTATCACACATAAGAAGACACTGTCTTGTATTTAATAGTCTGTAGTTGTGATATGAACTGCCTTTTTAAAGGGACTTAGTAACATTGTCCAAATCCTCAAAATCCAATTGAAATTCTATCGGTTCCCTCATACCTTGTAGTATTTTTATCAATAAAAAAAGCATGGGACAGGTTTCGATTTTTCAAATTTCCTTTTCGTTAAAAAGATATTTACAATTGAAGTGTTCAGATGTCAAATTATCCAACGGATCGTCAGAACCGTGTACAAAGTGAGTGCAATGAGTTGGTGAATGTCACTTTGCATTTTTGCTCATTACTCGGCCATATAAAGTCTAATTAACTTGAAATTTTCACACAACACCTAGTGGACATAACAGATAACAATAATATATATTGTATCAACCACTCATCACTTTTTGCAAAGTTACTAGATCCCTTTAAATAGGGTGACCCACTTTAAGTTGTAGTTCAAATAATATGTAAATGTGTGCTAATATCAAATTAACCTTATTGAACTATTTAAATATGTATTGTCTTGTCTTTCATCAAGTATGAATCGAGTGAACAGACAAAAATTTGTCAGACAATTTATTCATAATCAATTTCAATATTTTGTGACAAGGTCTGAATCTACGTGTAGCCCTTCCTGTAACACTCAGAATGTATATATTTAACTCTCATAGTTATGATAGTGCAGTTCTTCACTGAAATACTGGCATGAAAACAGTTAACCCACTCAGGACTGGTCCAAAACATATTCAGCAGGGGATCCATGAAGAATCCATGTTATACCAACTTAAATTAGTCTTGAAAGCAGAAGTTATATTAACCAGGGCTCGACACTCGCACTGGCCCGCTGGCCCGGGGCCAATGAAATTGCACTTCGGGCCATCACAAATTTATAAAAGTCATATTTTGGTGGCCCGATCGGGCAAGCAGATTTTCAACCCAACATAGACAAGAACTAAGAAAAATCTTGTTTTCTTTCGTGACATACTTCATCTATAATCACAGGTTTGATCAGGAGATAGTGATATTTTGAGCAGTAAAAAGTTTACTTATAAAATCCAATTTTCGGGCCAGTACATTTTTCTTTCGGGCCACCAGGAAAGGGGAAGAAATAAATTTAATGGCCCGACCGGGTCGCTGACAAAAAAGGTAAGTGTGGAGCCCTGTATTAACCTTTTCAGGACTGACTGATTGAGCTACATTTGTTCTCCGAAGACCCCAGCCTAAGTATTGAGCTACAACATTTGTTCTCAAAAGACCCCAGCCTAAGTATTGAGCTACAACATTTGTTCTCTGAAGACCCCAGCCTAAGTATTTTGGGAACCCGTCCCGAAGAGGTTAAACTGTATTCTAATTAGGTATTACAGTAAACATCAACCTAGTATTGTCCAGACAGTTTTTCTAAAAATGGGATCAGCTGAACTTTTAACCCGAGCAAAGTTCCTGTAATGGGTTATTTCCTCTACCCATCTTTTGTATTTTGATGATCTTTGTCTAAATGGCTCTATACATAAAGACTTCACATTTCCTGTGTAATACTTCATTGTTTTAAGTATTTATGGCATTATATAACAAAAGCAGTGTTTATTTCAATTGTGCAGTGTTTTCTTCTGGTTGGTCATCAGACATGTACTGTATGTAATACATTTTAAGAAAAAAAGAAGATAATAATGTTTTGAGGTAGATGAATGAATTAGTTTGACCGTATTTAATGAATACATTGATCACCAAGACACTCTGGTATCTTCCTACATGACAGTTGGATATTTTTATAATTTTGTTAAACTTTTGTGTGCTTTTTGAAGGAGATCCGTTTCATGGTTTAACCCTATATAGCCCGGGGGGGGGGGGGGGGGGGGGGCTAAAATGGCCCCCCCCTCGACATTTTTCGCGATAATTTTTTAACGCGAAAAAAACTTGCGCTGAAATTTCATGACTTTTTTCTATTGGGTCTTGCGCATCTTTTGAAATAAATTTTTTGAAAATCGGACCTACCGTTATGAAGTCACATGACCTTTTGTGTACAAAACATATGGAAATATCAGTTTTCATAAAAAGAGATATATCATTGGTTATTTGGTCTTGTTTACATTTTAGGTGTTTGTTTTGGGGTTCATATTAGTTGATTTATCGTTAGAAATAAAATAAACAACAAAAACAATAAAATACATAAGCTAAAAAAACAAAGAAATACAAAAAAAATAGAAAACATAAGGAAGAACCTGGCTCTTCCAAATTTTTTGGTTGTATTATTATTCCAAATGGTCTAAAGAACATATGTAGTGAAAACCAATGTTCAATTATGAAGAATATATGATTTATGGGTACAAATATGAATTTATGACCTTATTTGCATAAATTACCATAATTATGCAAAAATAATGCATTTTTCTAAAAATTTAAAATTACCATAGTATTCTATACACTTCACTAAACATGCGTGCAAGTTTTCACGGCGAACGGCCACTTCGCGGCCGAGATCTTAGGGGGGGGCCAAATTAGCCCCCCCCCCCCGGGCTATGCATTTTCAAAATAGCCCGGGCTATATAGGGTTAAGTAAGAGATTTTGATTGGCAGGTTAATCAGAAGTTGTATCTTCTAACTTTTGACCTAATTTTCTATTGGTCAAGATATTCTTTATTTTACGCTTACCTATGTATGCTTTTGAAGAAGTGTCATTTCATGGTTTAAGCAAGTGATATTCTTTGACAGTTTTTTTTTAGTCATCTCAAAAAATTAAGCTGTCTAGCGGTTGACCCCTCAGCAAAGTTACAAGTGAATATTTTTTTTTTTGATACCTACGTGCCTACATGCCCTTTGGTTTAAGAAATAAATTTTCTTTGACCAGTTTTCATAAAGTAATCTTTTAGAATGACTAGCTATTGACATGTCATTTGATCATTCAATCAATCGCAAAGGTGCGATTAAATGCAAGTCTGAAAATATGCGCATTTGGGCCAATCAGATTTGTGTTTATTTCCAACTGCCTCTCCCCCCCCCCCCCCCTCGTTGCCTCACCTACCCCTCTGCCCTGTTTGACCGTAGCTATATGCCACAGCTCTAGTTTAAGAAAGAGGCCTTAAAACAACTGTTGTGATAGCGGAGGCCAGGCCAGTAATGACACGTTTTAGCCACCTATAATTCCTCATCTGCATGCAATATGCGTACTTTGCCCTACTCTAAGTCTAAGGCAAGTTTTATATTGAGATCATATTGATTTCAGCGGTTTTTCTCCTTTTGTTTAAATTTGAATGGTGCTTTAATAATCTCAGATAAAAATCATGCAAACTGTACTGGATTATAATTCACCTCATAATAACCTTGTGGAGAAGGCAAATGATATTAGCTTTTGAAAATGTAAGTCACTGTTTTGAGGTAATTATTGTACCTACATTTTGTCTTTACAAAAAGTAAAAATTATACTTCCTTTCACCTCAGCTTTGATGTACTGCACTGTTGTTTTATTCTAAATAAAGCAGTTTTCACCTTAACTATATTTGAGTTTACTTTTCATGAATAATAGTCATGAATTATTCATAATAAAAGTACCATGGTTAGAGGAAATTGACTCTATTTCTTCTTCTTCTATTATAACGTATTGTGTACCAGCCTGTTGAGTCATTGTTCATACCATGCCATTACACATTTTTGATTAGCACACTCATTTGCAAGATAAACCCTTCTAGAAGAGTATACCAAGATCTAGAAAAATATTTTGTCGCACAGTGCTATAATAATTGATAATTGTATGACTAAAATCTGACATTTGAGCCTGTCTAATACTTCCTCTGGGGCACACCCTTAGAGCACAATGTGAATGAGACAAAGGATCAGGATGAAATGATTACGGTTGCAAAAATTTGTGGTCTTAAAATCTACTACTCGAACCATACAAACTTTAGGCACATACATGCATGTATCTCTACATATCAGAAATTTGATAATTGTATTGTTAGAATTTATGGTTACTAAGTTCTTCCCACGAGTATACTTGAGTTGAAGTACATATTGCAATGTTATTTGATGTATGCTAATCAATAATGGTCGAGTACAAAGTCATTTCAGGTGTGAATCTTTATTCATGATAAACACGACGTCGCTACTGATCGCAGTCAGCCATGATGAAGTCACATGTCTTCTGCAATGGAATGCAGTGCTTACAGTACACACGCAATATCGAGTATACGGACATCGATATCGACGATGTCCGATATCTTACTAGTCTATAATATCAGACCTTAATACTATCAGCACACCTCCCTTTCTTTAAAGAAGGTTTCCTTTCTTTTTACACAATTATAATACATGCATTTTACTGAATCATTTTTTGTTTCTTTATCACCTTTAAACTACATGCATTTTACTGAATCATTTTTTGTTTCTTTATCACCTTTAAACTTTAAGCATATTAAACAATCCAATATCTTTATAATTGTGTGAGTTTCTATATGTTTCAATTTACTTATCTTTAAAAACCTATTCATTCAATGCATATTTGTTTAAACATTTACAAATACAAATCATATGACTTATTTGACTCCAATCTTGTGAACTCTATAACTCAGTCCATCTTAAAGTCTTCATCCAGACATCTGTGGAGAGAACAGAACAACATTGTTAAACATAACCATTATAAATATGACATTTGAACTGAATACTTTTTGTCATAATAAAATGTAACTTTCACTTCCAATAATTGACAGTCTTTTCAATGTTTCATTTTAAGAGTCTTTATCAATTATTCATTTCATAAGTGCTATTTCAATAGTCCTTTTAAACTCTTGCCCATGTTTCTCTTTAAAATCCAAACATGGAACATGCATCTTTTTTGTAATGTCTATGTTCTTCAAGTTCTGTTTATCCTAAATCTTAAAGATCCAAGCGCTCTGGGGGCTTGACAGGTCGTCCACTCCTGGTGGTCCTGTATGATGACGCTGGTGGTCCTGGCGACGCTGGTCGATCACCTCGTCGTGCGTGGTTGTCGTCATCGTTGACTGCGACGTCCTCGGATTCGCTGTCCGTCTGCGCTGCGATGATTCCCTCATCTCTGCGTTGTGGCGCCGGTCGAATATGACGTCGATTTCGTCGTCGAATCTCGCCGTTGTCGAGCTGTACCAAATATGAACGATTTGGCAGCCTGGTCCTGATGACCCCGTGTTGTGACCAACGATTGTTCTGCATGTCTTGCAGTCTGACATGATCTCCTACGCTGAACTCTGGTAGGTCTCGAGCGTGTTGGTCATAGTGTCCCTTTTGTTTTGCTTTCTGCCCTTCCTTCCTTTCCCTCACCGTTTGAGGATCGACGTGCTGGGGATCATTGTCCCACATGGGCAGGTTCTGCTGTTTTGGCTTGTACCTCAGGCACGAATGGCAATTTTGTACCATTTTCGCAACATCTTGATTGATTCTGGGCCAATACAAGACAACTCTTGCACGTCTCTTGCACTTTTCAATGCCCTGGTGACCCTCATGGATCTGACTCAGCATCTGATGCCTCATCGATGCTGGTACAACAATCTTGTTGCCTTTGAGTATCAAGCCTTGAGCTTCAGATAGCTCACCTCTGATGTTCCAGTACTCTCTGATAGCTACTGGACACTGCTGTTTTGATTCAGGCCAGCCATCTTTGATGACTCCTAACAGCTGCTGTAGTGTCTTGTCTTTCTTTGTTTCTTCAACAAACTGTTTCCGTCTGTTGGATGACACTTTCCTACATGCGTGTTCAATGGGTCTTTCATCCTTGTTTAGTGTGATGTGATGCTTGCCTGGCACACATCCTTGCCCTTGAAACACGTCTTGGTAATCGTCGACCACATGTCGCGATTCTGTCTTGACATTCAAGACTCTTTTTACAAGCTGTAGCGCATCACATGCTTGTAGTCCTAGCAACGGTTGTCTTTCTCCTGGAGTCACTAGAAAGTCCATGGTGTGAGTTGAACCTTTGTACTGAACCTGTACAAAACAACGTCCCTTGACCGGGATGGTTACTCCGCTGTACCCTGTCAACCTCACACGCGCCGGATGCAACTTTGGTTTAGGTTTCAAACTCTGATACACTGATTCCGGAACTAGATTTGTCTGAGCGCCAGTATCCAACTTGAATTCTACTGGTTTATCATTGACAATCACATTGACCTTCCACTCGTCACTTGATTTCTCTGCCTCTACGACATCAACATAGAAATCATCTTCGACCTCCAGATTCTGCAACTCATTGAATACTCTGTCAACCGGTGTTCTACAACACTTTGCGAAGTGATTATTCCTACCACATTTCCTGCAAACTTGACCTTGAGCCGGACATCCATTCGAACCATGGAAATTTCCACATCTACCACATGTACTCCTTGAATTCTGTTTCGGCCTTGAATCCTGACCCTGACGTGGCCTATGAACTTCACCTTGCCTGAAACTCTGCTGAGACCTGGAAGAGAACCTTTTCTTACTTCCTAGAGCATCGACGGAGACCTCATCCTTTGAACTCAACTCATTGGCTTGAGCTCGAGTAGTTTCAGCAGCACGACATAGCTGCAATGTCTTATCGAGTGTCAACGCATCGTGCCTCAATAGACGTTCACGGACCCCATTATCCAGCATTCCGCATGTGGTAGTCTGGGTCAGGGGGAATATGTCGGGCGTGATTGTCTTGTCAGGATGTAAACACTGTAGACACAAAGACTCAGATCACACAGAAGAAGTAGGGGGTGAAAGAATATTTATTCTTCCGCAATGCGAAAGTATAGCACCCGTGAAAGAAAGAACAATTAATAAAGGAAACAGAAAACCCTGCGAATACAAAATAAAATGAGAAAACAAAAGAAAGATAGACATGAGTACAGAACTTATGTACATCTTCATGACTACAATAATTATTACAATGTGACTTCTCATCAAAGTATTCCAGTACCTCATTAATATGAAACACATATCATATAACGCACTTCGTATGGGTAACGGTACCACTAAAGTTATTATTTTCAAGACTATTAATTAATTAGATCCTAGCAACACATTATTTACTAATTAATTCCACTATAAAAAGCGAGAGTAAACTAATGAAACCCAAGTTGAATATTTATCTAACATTTACCTTAGTCCAAAGTAACAGGATCAGCCCCAATAATCATAAACAAACACTACTCATTGTTACTTATCATTAGTTATTATCTCCATATTATTTATCAAGAATAAATCATCATGTCTAGAATTAAACTCGGAATAAGTTGTAATCAATATCATAATGGCCACCAACATACATCGTCAGAATATAAAAGTAAAAATGAGGACTCTCTTTATAATCCATTACTAACCACTATAGCTCAGCCATCCTGACTTACCCTACTCAAACAAAGCAAAACAATGATCCTCTCGATCGCCTGCTCTTAGCTCGACTGCACCACGGCTGCACTGTCTGTATAAGTATGAATGTGACCTAAGCATAATCAATATATAGTACATACCAACCTAAAACAAACAACAGCGTCATTCTCCAAAAGCCTCACTTCAATGCATACAAATTACAAATCATTACTTTACTTCAACTAAACAATAATAATATACACATTTACACCATCAATCATTTCAAGATCATAAACCGTATAGTATATGTTTATACTCCGCTAATGGAAGCAGCATTAAATCACTGTATGAGTTACCCAACAATTATTACATGATCTCCTGTGCATTCATATACCCAAAACCTGACGAACAGCTAACATTCAAGTGAATTAAGTCCCCACGTAACCAATAATAAATCATATACTATATATTCATAATACACCATGTTCATCCGACATAATTATCATAACTACCCAGGGAATAAGCGTAACACATGCATCAATAGAACGAACATTAATTTCATCCCTAATAACACAGACATCAATTAATTAACTCTTCGTACCTGATGTTACGGCTTAACTTTGGTTCTTCCCCAACTGGTGTCTCGATCAGCCACTCAATCTTGCGATGAGACCACCAACACTCCTGGTTCACAGCACGAACCCTTCATTAAAATAATTAATGAAGTACTAAATAACATCTATCTCACAAACAACTATCACAACATCTAACATATATATGTACGATTACCCAACAACTCTTTAATAAAACTACATGTAATGCATCGATCCCAACTACTAAAGTAGAATTATGTCTATATAGCTCAAAAGCATAATTACCATGAGGCAAATATTATTATTGATCTTAGGTCAACCTCAGAGTATCACTCTCCAAATAATAATAATATAATTCCCCTTAGTTTCTCAATGAATCACTACTTTATGCTTGTAAGTAATTATCCCACACTTCACCACACAATCTGCATTCTGCAAACCTATATCTACACACCAATATAAAACAGGTCTAACAACCAATAAATCAAATAATAAAAGCTTAACCATTTAAAAGCTACCACAAGAACATATTAAATAATTGAGTTTGACATCTACCTCATTCTCAAAGTTCAACCATTAATTATCATAATTAAATATTTCCAAGAAATATATATGACTCTTACAACTCTAAGGAATAATTAATGATGCCTCATACACTGTTATAAATATATATATAGTTCAACATACCTCTCAAAGAAGAATCAAAGTTATATGTAACACTCAGCACCCCTAGCCTGCAACCTCCCTCGATTGTCTGCCTGTCCACACCACTCAACGGTTTATTGCAGCAATGAGGGCACATGGGCAATGATGCAGTATAAGGAAAGGTAATCTTGACCTTACTACCTTGACCATTACATTATTCATTCTCCTTCATAAGTTTTCTACTGAATTCCCTGAACTCATATTCATAACCAATGTCAAATTATGACTTTGTTTACAGTACAACTGCCTATCACTCATAAATGTATACAAAACAATATAAATCATCTCATATAATGTATGGACTACATTATATATCTGTGGAACTATATTCTATACTTTGTTTACTGTTGTTGGTACTTCCTGCCAACACACTTTATACTCATGTTGTGTAACTCATGGTCCAAATCCTTTGTTCTAGCCCCCTTCACCTGGTCATGTGCACGGTCAGTCTCTTTGTGCAGGGCTATACACAACATATAGCACAGCCATTTAAAGGTGCATTCAGCCTTTTGGTTACAAGTATATAACGGTATAACAACAGTCAGTGCATGATCTCATACATTACATATTCTCTACATACTTATTATGACATACTCTATGTTCAAATTTTCACATTCCTACAATCCATCCTGACACAGTACATTTGCCCTCAAATGTATGCTTAACCAAATATAATGTACATACACAGTACTACTACATTAATGACTATTATGACACAATTCCTAAGGAGTGTACAACAAAATCTAATATCTTCACCATGTAAATGTCTCACCACATAACACATTATGGAGAATACACATCAAAGCCTTGGACGATTGGGAAATCGCCTCTTAAATAATAATCATCGTTGTCGCCGTCACCATTTCCATCACCATCACTAATCATTGGGGTCTCTCCCCGAGGGAGAGGGATCAAACACGACATAGTCATTCACGTACCCTCTACTTATTTCAACGTGGCGGAAATCAACATCCAGAGCGTCAAGGAGATTACATGCCTTTGATATCTCGGCCACACCACCATTCAAACACTCCTTGATGTGTCGCCGCACATCCTGATTCAGTATCGGCCAAGGACATCGCCGCTGGGGGAAAACAAGTGTTCTTATTAGCCTTTGATGCCCATACTCCTCTCCCACCGCTTGCCTAACAGTGCTCCGTCTCATCTGTGAAACTAGTAATTGACTAACAAGATCCTTTGGAATCAATTCACTCCGGAAGGCAATACCCTTGCTCTCAACCATGAACTCTTCCTGTTTGCACACCAGCTCTTCAGGCTGTACTAAACACTCTATACCTTGATCAAGTGCGCTTCCGTCATCGATAAGGTCCAGAAAATCAATGTCAGGACCGTCATTGGGTACTATTTCAACATCACTACTAGCGATCTCTGCCTCAACATCAGTGATCTCCACCTCAACATCAGCGATCTCCACCTCAACATCAACAATTCTCACCTCCGACTCAACACTTTTAACAGCATCTAAACAATTGGTACTATCGTATCCAATGTGCTGTGACTCACTGAGGACTCCTTTCCCACCGAACCCTGTGGACTCTCCTACCCCACACACGACCCTTGGAATCGACAATGACGACTGGTCATTAACCTGCGAGTTGGCTGGCGACCGCAATGCATTTCCTACCAAGGCCCAGCCTCCCATACTACCCTCGCCTTGTAGTACGGCCCTCAATGCATTGCAACCCAGGATGACAGGACACTCATTCTGGTGCTTCGATATGATGCCCTCTCTCACAACAAGGAACCCAACACTAACCGTGTGTCCACACGCCTCAACTTTAGCCTTGAATACGCCAACAATTGGGATATCCACCCCAGACACTCCAGAGACTCTAACTCCATCCGCAGTTTCCTCCAGTAGGCCTACCTTTCCCATCAAGTGGGTCTCATAATACTGCTGAGGCATCAGGCTAGCCTCCGCCCCAGTATCCAGGATGCAGCTGACCTCCTCACCCGCTATCTTAACTACTGCAGTGGGACTCTCGGCCACCATACCTAGAACACTTAGTGAGTCATTGCCGTGTACCGTCCTGATCTTGACATTGGGACCCATTGGCCGGCTAGGATCAGCATTCACACCATCACCTGAATCTACAACCGCATCATCACCACTAGCCATCCCAACCTCGTTTGGACAATTATTTTTCATGTGGCCAAATTCATTGCACCCATAGCACTTCATAGGGGTTGGGCAGTCCCTCTTTACATGCCCTGTCTTCCCGCAATTATAACATTTCATTGGTCTCCTAGCAGGGGGCCCTTGCCTCATAAATTGCAGAGTCTGCACTACCTCGTGAAGAGCCTCTTTCAAGTGAGCGATGTCACCTTGCATATCCTTCATCGTAGAGGGCTCATCCCGAGGTAATGAGACCCTTGCTGCCTCCACTTCACACTCTCGCACCTTTACACTGGGTGTAGTTGGATCAGCATCCTGAAAATGCTCCAAAACTGCTTCCCTCATCCCGAGGAAAGATTCGTCTCCACCCGAAATAGAAATCCGCCGTAATTCCCTCTGTACGCCCTTTTCTTTCACACCTTTAATGAATCTCTCTTTCAGCGTGTTGTTTTTCAGAAGCTTCAAGGCTCGCTTTTCCTCCCCTGAGGCAACCGACTCCATTCTATCATACATTCGGATCAATGCACTGCTAAAATCGGCCAGGGACTCCCCTTCCTCCTGCACCCTACAATGTAGCGCCGACGTCATCGATTGCACGGACTCCAGGCGGCCAAACCGCGCCTGCAACACCTTCCTCAGCTTCACATCATCCTCTCTTACACTACTCTCTCTACACATTACCTCATCCTTCGCCGCACCAACTAAATGGGAGACCATCACCTGCGCCTTCTCTCTCTTGTCCAACTTATAATAACCACAGTAATCATCAAACTCATCGAGCCACTCTCTTATTGACAAGTCGTCACTCTTTTGGGGGGTACCTCGGAATTTAGACAACTTAACGGATGGCATAGCACGTGACGCGGACAAACTCTTGAAGGCTCCAGTCAACGCCATGACCATCTCATTCAATCCAGGGGATGCTGCAGCCTCGCCACCCGTGCCATCACCGTCACCCGGCATCTTGCCAAACAAAAGTGAAAACTACCAAACAAGACACTATCAATACAAACAAACAATTGTGGGGGGGGGGGGGGGGGGGGAACTCGTCAAACTTCCTAGACCGGGGGGGGGTTGACTTAAGACTTCCAGAATCTGCTGATTTACAAATTGGAGAAAAAGGTACACTTCCGGTTCCTGCTGGTTTACTAATGGGAGAGAAAGTACAACAAACAAAATATAACTTCCCTACAGAGATCATGCACTTAACTACTCATACCAGTACTTGATACTCTAACTCGACTCCTTGCTCTGTATCCCTCGTGCTGAAATAGGGGTTTTCCTTCAGATCCTCGCTCCGCCTCGTCCTTCGTAGTCCTTGTCCTTCCTTCAACGCGCTTGCGTGACCGTCTGTTCCCTCTCGCAGTTGCTCTAATCCCACTTCTGACACCATTTGTGGTAGTCTGGGTCAGGGGGAATATGTCGGGCGTGATTGTCTTGTCAGGATGTAAACACTGTAGACACAAAGACTCAGATCACACAGAAGAAGTAGGGGGTGAAAGAATATTTATTCTTCCGCAATGCGAAAGTATAGCACCCGTGAAAGAAAGAACAATTAATAAAGGAAACAGAAAACCCTGCGAATACAAAATAAAATGAGAAAACAAAAGAAAGATAGACATGAGTACAGAACTTATGTACATCTTCATGACTACAATAATTATTACAATGTGACTTCTCATCAAAGTATTCCAGTACCTCATTAATATGAAACACATATCATATAACGCACTTCGTATGGGTAACGGTACCACTAAAGTTATTATTTTCAAGACTATTAATTAATTAGATCCTAGCAACACATTATTTACTAATTAATTCCACTATAAAAAGCGAGAGTAAACTAATGAAACCCAAGTTGAATATTTATCTAACATTTACCTTAGTCCAAAGTAACAGGATCAGCCCCAATAATCATAAACAAACACTACTCATTGTTACTTATCATTAGTTATTATCTCCATATTATTTATCAAGAATAAATCATCATGTCTAGAATTAAACTCGGAATAAGTTGTAATCAATATCATAATGGCCACCAACATACATCGTCAGAATATAAAAGTAAAAATGAGGACTCTCTTTATAATCCATTACTAACCACTATAGCTCAGCCATCCTGACTTACCCTACTCAAACAAAGCAAAACAATGATCCTCTCGATCGCCTGCTCTTAGCTCGACTGCACCACGGCTGCACTGTCTGTATAAGTATGAATGTGACCTAAGCATAATCAATATATAGTACATACCAACCTAAAACAAACAACAGCGTCATTCTCCAAAAGCCTCACTTCAATGCATACAAATTACAAATCATTACTTTACTTCAACTAAACAATAATAATATACACATTTACACCATCAATCATTTCAAGATCATAAACCGTATAGTATATGTTTATACTCCGCTAATGGAAGCAGCATTAAATCACTGTATGAGTTACCCAACAATTATTATATGATCTCCTGTGCATTCATATACCCAAAACCTGACGAACAGCTAACATTCAAGTGAATTAAGTCCCCACGTAACCAATAATAAATCATATACTATATATTCATAATACACCATGTTCATCCGACATAATTATCATAACTACCCAGGGAATAAGCGTAACACATGCATCAATAGAACGAACATTAATTTCATCCCTAATAACACAGACATCAATTAATTAACTCTTCGTACCTGATGTTACGGCTTAACTTTGGTTCTTCCCCAACTGGTGTCTCGATCAGCCACTCAATCTTGCGATGAGACCACCAACACTCCTGGTTCACAGCACGAACCCTTCATTAAAATAATTAATGAAGTACTAAATAACATCTATCTCACAAACAACTATCACAACATCTAACATATATATGTACGATTACCCAACAACTCTTTAATAAAACTACATGTAATGCATCGATCCCAACTACTAAAGTAGAATTATGTCTATATAGCTCAAAAGCATAATTACCATGAGGCAAATATTATTATTGATCTTAGGTCAACCTCAGAGTATCACTCTCCAAATAATAATAATATAATTCCCCTTAGTTTCTCAATGAATCACTACTTTATGCTTGTAAGTAATTATCCCACACTTCACCACACAATCTGCATTCTGCAAACCTATATCTACACACCAATATAAAACAGGTCTAACAACCAATAAATCAAATAATAAAAGCTTAACCATTTAAAAGCTACCACAAGAACATATTAAATAATTGAGTTTGACATCTACCTCATTCTCAAAGTTCAACCATTAATTATCATAATTAAATATTTCCAAGAAATATATATGACTCTTACAACTCTAAGGAATAATTAATGATGCCTCATACACTGTTATAAATATATATATAGTTCAACATACCTCTCAAAGAAGAATCAAAGTTATATGTAACACTCAGCACCCCTAGCCTGCAACCTCCCTCGATTGTCTGCCTGTCCACACCACTCAACGGTTTATTGCAGCAATGAGGGCACATGGGCAATGATGCAGTATAAGGAAAGGTAATCTTGACCTTACTACCTTGACCATTACATTATTCATTCTCCTTCATAAGTTTTCTACTGAATTCCCTGAACTCATATTCATAACCAATGTCAAATTATGACTTTGTTTACAGTACAACTGCCTATCACTCATAAATGTATACAAAACAATATAAATCATCTCATATAATGTATGGACTACATTATATATCTGTGGAACTATATTCTATACTTTGTTTACTGTTGTTGGTACTTCCTGCCAACACACTTTATACTCATGTTGTGTAACTCATGGTCCAAATCCTTTGTTCTAGCCCCCTTCACCTGGTCATGTGCACGGTCAGTCTCTTTGTGCAGGGCTATACACAACATATAGCACAGCCATTTAAAGGTGCATTCAGCCTTTTGGTTACAAGTATATAACGGTATAACAACAGTCAGTGCATGATCTCATACATTACATATTCTCTACATACTTATTATGACATACTCTATGTTCAAATTTTCACATTCCTACACGCAGATAATTCTATCCTGAATCAAACTGTTTGTCAAATCTCCGAACTCACACGTCTGTGCGCGATGTCTCAACTCTGTAGCATACTGATCAATCGTTTCACTCTCACACTGTGACCTCGTGAAGAATCTATGTCTTTCATATGTCACATTGCGTTTTGGCATGCAATATTTCTCAAACTGCTCAATGACTTTCTCAAGTTTCATCTCATCACCCTCTTCGGCGAACACAAACGTATTGTATATGTCTAGGGCGCCATCCCCATCGACATGAAGAAACATAGAAGTCTGGCATTTATCATCTTTCTGCGACATTCCACTAGCAACATTGAACAAATCAAACCTCTGCTTGAAACGCTTCCAATTCTCTGCTAGATTTCCACTCAAATCCAATGAATCTGGTTGGCTAAGACTAGTCGCCATAATCAATCTCACTCTTTCACCCTCTCAGAACAATGCTTTAATAACTTATTTTACTGCTGCGGTACTTTAAAACCCAGTCAAAATAACGATACAAGCAATTTCATGGAGGTTAGTATGTCTTACGCACAACGACATTCCACGCTGAATCAGTCATGTTATGTATACTGTATTGCCATAGACAACCGTGTGTACAAGGTTTAGTGTATTGATTGTACGTAGTGGCTTCGTTCCCTACGTGTTACGAGTATTGCATGCGAAAAAACTGAAACGTCTTCACCTTATTTTCGGGTTCAAACTTCACTTTCTCCCCTCAGAAACGTCATTTTCCAAAGCGGATCCTCAACTCTGACACCATGCAATGTTATTTGATGTATGCTAATCAATAATGGTCGAGTACAAAGTCATTTCAGGTGTGAATCTTTATTCATGATAAACACGACGTCGCTACTGATCGCAGTCAGCCATGATGAAGTCACATGTCTTCTGCAATGGAATGCAGTGCTTACAGTACACACGCAATATCGAGTATACGGACATCGATATCGACGATGTCCGATATCTTACTAGTCTATAATATCAGACCTTAATACTATCAGCACACATATAACATGTATGTTATAGTAAAATGATTGCATTGTCTTGAGTGGATTAAAGCACATTGCCCTACAGGATAATGGGATCTTGTTTACTGTAAGCAATCTGTTGTTTGGGACTCTATAAGTTTAAAAACTTGCCCTCCTAAATATAGCTTAAGATGATTGTGTCAACTTTTGCTGAAAATCATCAATTGACAAATTATGAGATTTAAAGGTGTGTGCTATCAGAGAGGGGTATAGTGTCCCACTTTGTTATACTGGTACCTAATTCTATCGACCTTTGTCAGTCATCGTGAGAGTAAAATGACATGGATAATCCAGAACTAGCCAATAAAGGTTATGTTGGAATGACCTTTTCATAGGATACTTTAATATTTGTATTACGATACCATTTGGTTGCACTCTTTGAAATCAAATAGTCCTTGTAAGAAAGGGTAAAGGAAACCATTTTAAAGGGATAGTTGAGTTTTGGTACAGTTTTGGTCAAACTGAATTTTAGTAACCAAAACATGCACCATTACATTACAAACTAATAGTTAGAACTCCACCATGCTCGAAAGGAATAACAACATTACACATGACTTAGTAAAAAGCCTGTTATCATTCAAAATGTGCCGTTAAAACTAAAGAGGGCGCTCTGTAAAAAAATTGGGCTTCAACCATTTAAAATAAAATATTGTGCATGTGATGTTTTGTTGAAATAGTGATTAGATAGAGAAATAATCAACTATTTTAAAACCTCTTTTGTAAATTTTTGAAAAGAGGAAGCATATTAAAATAAATTTTAACGGCTGGTTCAAAATTATGAAATAATTGTGGGGCCCCACCTTTATTATCCGCTCGCCGAAGAAGTCGGAGGGGATATAGTATCCTCCTTCCGTCCGTACTTCCGTCCTTCCGTAACAAATCTGGTTTCCGTTCGATAACTTTAGGTCGGGGAGTGTCATGGCGACGTATCGTACGCTGGTTCGGCAGGCGGGCCGAATCAGTGTCCCGTTGATTGGTTGAGTACCCGTGTGCACCGGCCAATCGACACGGCCCGTTTTTGACCTATTGGGAACATGCTCGCTTATGTGAGATTCTGCGTTTGGAGCCACGGTAGAGCATAAAAACCATTTGTCTACATTAGATTATATCATTTGACAAAGTGTTGCAGCGGCACACGAAACGTCGTGATCTTTTAGAATCCTAGTTGACCATACAAATAAATATACTAGCGATATTATTTCCGAAACTTTAGTAATGTTTGACGGATTTTAATGAAATTTGATATGAAGGTACATGGTATGAAAATACAGCCTAAGTTCGATTTCGGAGTATGGAGGTCAAAGGTTAAAGGTCATAGCTCATTAAATATGTGAAAATAGCTAATTATGTATCCGAAAATGCGGTTTCCGTTCAATAACTTTAGTAATGTTTGACGGATTTTAATGCAATTTGATATGAAGGTACATGATATCAAAATACAGCCTAAGTTCAATTTCGGAGTAGCCTATGTAGGTCAAAGGTCAAAGGTCATAGCTCATTAAATATGCAAAAATAGCTAATTATGTATCCGAAAATTGTACCCAGTGAGGGGATGCTACGCTTTGCGTTGACTTGTTACAAATGGTTATGTTTATGGATATTT
>JBAMJV010006456.1:0-69611 GCA_037951105.1 Echinarachnius parma | reverse complement strand
TTACCAAGAGAGGAAATTCGGGCTCTACATTGACTGTATCTGGGAAAGGGTGTCATGATTTGATCGACCAGAAATTTTAAATACATTTTCACGGAGAAAACAAATAGTTGACAAATATGGACCCCAACACAAATATTGTATTTATATGGAGCATCATACACAGTTCTAACTTAACCATTATGCTGCATTATATGATCCGAATGAGTCCCGAGGGGTGAAGCTACCGAGGGTTGGGGCAGGGTCAAATATGGAGGGTTTGGAAGGGGGGGGGATCCCCTCCCACGGAGAAGATTTTGCATTTATATACTTGAAATGGTGCAATTTCGTGCACACCACACAAGTAGCCAGAGCAATGCCAGCCTAAACTGGAGCTACGTGGCCCGGTATACAGAAAAGAAATACTCACCCCTGACCATACGCAAATTACACAACAAACTGAGATTATCTGGTCGCGCACGTAGCGCGCAGCGAAAAAGGAATGTAGATGTACAAATTACTTTTTTAACGGTAGAATTAACAAGTCTTTGCTCATACAACTAATGTTCTTTCCCCAATCGTATACAGATACACACAAAAAATATTATATCCTTCCCTAAAACCTGGGGGGGGATGATTGTACATGGCATCCCCCCCACCTTGTGAGCTGGGGGGATGCATCCCCCTCATCCCCCCGTTGTCTACGCCCCTGATCATTTGTATAATAATGATTATAATATAGATGTATATAATTATGTATGTATTCATGTGTTTTGTTATTAATTTGAACAAGTGTCATAGCAGCAAACAAGGTGAACTCACGTGCTTAAATATGAAATGACAATGAAAACAAACGATGTATAATTGATGCAAACATAAACAATAACTGAGACATTTAAATTACACAGGGTGCCCCCCCCCAAAAAAACGGAACTGGTCACTTCCCAAAATAAAGTAATAAAATGATCATGTCCATCGGATAGGGTGTCCTTTCCAATGAAAAACGATATACCAAGATCAGTAATTTTGGTCATGTAGTTTTTGTTTTAGGGCGCTCTGAGTGACATGTCAGGTTCCCATTTTTGACAATTTTTACCAAGTCAGTGCCTGATAAATCGCACTTCCAGCCCGTCATAGCGTCGAACAACCATGCCCATTCTCTCGGCAATTCATGCACACTAACAGTAGCGCGCGTATTGCTCGTTGATCGATGCTATGACGGGCAGTAAGTGCGATTTATCAGTTCCTGATGTGGTAAAAAATGACAAAAATGGGATATACATGGTGTCACTCAGAGCGCCCTAAACAAAAACCTATACACGACCAAAATTACTGTTCTTGGTATCGTTTTTCATCGGAAAAGACACCCTGATCCGGTGGAATCATTTTGTTGTTACTATATTTTGGGAAGTGCCCCGTTCCGTGTTTTTTGGGGCCACCCTGTACATTATTTAAAAGTATATAAAATATTAACTTCAAAATTTAAATATTAAAAAATGTAACTAAATAAGGTTCTAACGTATACCGCATGACAAAGATGTTGTATATCATCACGACAATTATTATGTACTGTGATATATTTATTCAATACCAATTACATGTATGTCTAATAAAGTATATTGAAATACATTTGATTGCATTACGTTATTAGCTGTCATGCCGAAGGTTTTTATAATCTGATTGAGCTTTATAACTTTTAATTTTTAATACAATAAATGAAAGTGAACTCGGAAGTTATATTAATTTAATTGTGCTTAAATCGTTTTACTTTGTAAAAACCATGATGGTAAGTTACTGAGCAATGCATTATTTATTTACTAAGTGATCCGTTAAATTTGTCGAATCAAGTAAATTCACTTAATTTTGAGCTTTCATATCTGTATTGTATACATTGTCTTGGGTGTATAGGAGCATATTTTTCTCATGGGGGCTTTGCCCGAATAATTTCCATAGCAAAAACAAAAACATGAACAAAAACTCCTTGCCTCTTTCAAGCCCCAAAATAACAATTTAACATGATTAGGCTATACCCGAATAAATTACGATTTTGCCAGAAAATAACTATTGTATTGCCTTGCTAAAATGTTACATGACTCTGCCCGAAAATGAAATAAGTTTGCTCGAATACTCGGCTTTTTTTTGCCTGAATATATAACTCCGATTTGCCCAAATATGACATGGTTTTGCCCAAATGTGCAGGTGCTCTTTGCCCAAATATCATTCGTTCAACCTGGCCATGACTTGAGGGGGGCTTCAGCCCGCCTCAGCACCCCCCCCCCCCCCCTTCCCCGCCTCGATGTATACCCTGTTGTTTGGCATATGTATACAGAAGAATGAGAATGGATTTCGATTTTTCAAATGTTATTTAATTTATAGAGATATTTGCGACTGACTGAAAAACGTCCCAGGAATCCTTTTCGACTGCAGTAAAAAAAAAAAAAAAAAAAAAAAAAAAAAAGAGCAATAGCCTAGGTGATACAATCTGACATTACAATTTACATTGTTATCATGAATATTGTCTTGATTATAATTATTGTTCGTTTCATGACATTTTAGTTTTTACATTTTATTTGTTTTACCTTCTAACGCCTTTGATCTCGATTGTGCATTCTAAAATTCTAGTATAAGGTGAAAAAGTTGAAAAGTAAAAAGGTAGGAAAATGTCATACAAATCCAATTTATTTCTACCCCTCCCCTGCCCCCTTCCCCCTCCCCCCCCCCCCCCCCCTTCCCCCTCCCCGGCCCTCCCCGTCCTTTTCTAATTCTGTCTCTGATCTAGCGCCTTCGTTGACAATCCAACGAGCAATAATAGAAATAACAACAACAAAAGCCCTCCATACTCGCGCGCGCCTTTTCTGTCAAAGATTGGAACCGCTGGCCGTGGGTTGAATTGCGCTGAGGCGATCCTTTGTGTCTCTTTACGCCGGTGCTGCCCCGTCCGTTATCCGGTTCGTATAGGGTAGTTATAAACGCCCACAGCCATGGCCATAACTCAGCCGTTGTAGAAGAGAGCGCCAATTCAGCAATTGCATGTTCTTTCCTCTTTTTTTTTGCATTCGATCCAGTGAGTCCTAGACTTGGACTGGACCTAGGTAAGCATCCTCGGTTCTCTCATTTGTTCAACTTATCAAGGTAAATTGTAAGCATGGTAAGACAATTCAAAGAAAAACTGTAGCCGGCGCCTGGATAGGTTATTTTTGGCCATGCATGCATTGGTCATGTTGACCATTATTTTGTCCAGTGCAGTGAGTGACATGAGAGTGTGTGAAATGAATGAATGAATTGATACGCACCCCCCTACCAAAAAATGAAATGGAAGCTCTTATTACCAATACCAATCATGTGAAAGAATAGATCGACAAATCTATCGCTTTCATGGCCTTTTTGACATTATTATTGTTATTTTCACTGTCAAGAATGCCGACAGTGAAAATAACAATAATATTGTCGAAAACTGGCCATGAAAGCGATAGATTTGTCGATCTAGCGAAAGAATATGTTTTTACTAATACGGGATGATACAAATTTTGCCTGGAAACCGCCTACTAATTGATATATTTGGTAAATTATCATATCGATCCGGCCCGGCTAGATATCTCGCCGATGGTCGTATGGTTGATACAGCCACGTGCGCGTGCGATGCGTGTAAATCCTATGGCAAATGCGCACATGGTAATTCGCCCAAGCAAATCGCTCGAACGAGCATACGAATGTGGCCAGCGTAGACGGGCCAAGCTGACGGTGAATTTAGGCTCAATGTCAGCGGCTTTCATAAACGTTTTTTACTGATTTTTCTGCATTTGACGATAGTATACGGTTCAGATTTTTCCACACACTCTCCTTTTTATGTTATTTCAATAATACTAATCAATTAGTTTGACCAATAAAACTATTTCCCACTATTGGCCTTTCCCTTTAACACTAGACTACAGAGTACAGATGCAGAGGAACAAATTGAACTGGAAGTAAAATTATGGGCAATCCTGCACTTTAGTACTTATCTAGGCTATAAGTATAATATTATTTGTGGTCGCTAACTTCTCTATACCCTAACCCTAAATTTGGTGGCTATAGTACAGGTCAGATTTAGTGGCTATAGGTCAGATTTAGTGGCTATAGGTCAGATTTAGTGGCTATAGGTTTGATTTAGTGGCTAAAGGTCAGATTTAGTGGCTATGGTTAGATTTAGTGGCTAAGTAATCGGGTAATAAGTTAGATTTATTAGGCAGTATGAAAATTTAAGTTAGCAACCAAAATTCCACAAAAACAATATAGCCTACTAAAGTGCAGGATTACCAAATTATGAACACAATATTAAGTTATTATAGTCGATGAAGATGAAATATACAATGAATTTGCGGACAAATTACAATGCAGACTCTCAATATCTTTGCCTTGCCCTTGGGTAAAAATAGAAACACTAAATCATTGATTATATTTGTAATATTGATGTAGTTCAGTTCTTAAAATTCAACATTGAAGTACATAAAAAGTATGGTTTGTAGACTTTGTAACCACACATATGGGCAATTCCACCATAACGGAATTACATTCAGAGACGTGTTTTGCTCATTATTTCATTCCCTGCGCAATATTCTCATGACTTAAGTAAATTTTGATACTTATATAAGTTGCACGGGTAACCAGGCTACAACATGATAGGGAAATGGTTTTATATCTTCCATGTGTTGTTGCACACTAGACCAATATGTGTGACCGTAACGGAATTACCGGAGAATGGAGTTTTTTTTTTGCTACAAGTTTGCGTTCAGTTTCTCTGAAATATAAGACACTTTGAAACTGATTTTATGTATTTTTTCTATCTTGATAATGTCAACTTCATTTTGGAACAAGTATGTGCATAAACAACACAATGATAAGTTCACAAATTCACTTTTTTGAAAAAAAACCACTGTAACGGAATTACACAAATTTGTAACGGAATTACATCTCTGAAAGTTACAAGGAAAACTCAATTATTTTGCACTCAACTTTTCTTACATGCTAATGCAAACATCAAGGCTATCTAGCACTTGAATATAAACCATAATTTGACATAACTGTAAAGCAATTTTTGAACTTGTTATGTTTAAAATAAATGAAAATATGGCCAAAATACAAATAAGAGTGAAATTTGAAAAAAATATCGCTAAAATCCAGCTTTATTTTGGTTTATTTTCAGCTTCATATTAGTAGGCAAGAAATTAAAAAGGATTGCACCCACTTAATAAAAGAAAATCCTAGGAACTATGTCCACTAAAGTGTGTAACGGAATTACACAACTTGAGCAGTGAAATCAAATTTTCCACAAATCGGTACATGAACAACAAAGAATTCACATTTTAGCTTCAATACTTTTCAAAAATCAATAATTTGACAATAATAACCATATTTGAAGAAAAAAAAAGCAACATTTTAGAATTTTTCCTTTACTTCAAGAAAAATGGTTAAATTGTGAGAAAAAAATGTACTACATTATGTGACATGCTAAATAACTGCACATAATCAATATCAAGCAACATTTAAACAATTACAAATCACAAACAGGTCAAATCATTCAACTTTCAATGCTATAAAGCCTCGTAAACTTCCTGAATATTGGAATTCTGTGTGAATGGAAATGCATTGTGAATGGGTAATTCCACTGTTACAGAATGACAAATAAGTGATTTTTAGCTCTGTTTTCTTAATCATATTTAAAATTCCTTTCACTTTCACAGTTTTTAAAACTTTAATAACTGGCAGGGGTACTAGAGGTACAACAGAACCCCGGGGAGGGGGGGGGGCACTCATGTATAATGTAAGACGGGTATGTGCCGCTTAAAAGAACCCCTTTTTCACACCCGATCGCAGCTCTAAAGATACCCGATTTTCAAAAATAGCCGCTCCATAGACCCCCGGAATGACTTGGCTAGGTAGTTGAGTAGCGCCAAGTCCATTATTCTTCTTCTAGTTCGGCTCCATAGACCCCCGGAATGACTTGGCTATGTATTTGACTAGCGCCAAATCCATTATTCTCTTCTAGTTCGGCTCCTTGGACCACCATTTGAGCCTTTTTGAGGGTTTCCGTAAGTCTTTGGTAGCTCCAAGTTTATGTATTTTGTAGTATTAGTCTGCTCCTTAGACCCCTTAACTCCCGTTTCAGGGTTTTTGTAGCTCCAAAGACCCTATATTTTGTGCTTGTAGTCAGCTCTTCAGACCCCCATTTCAGAGTTCCGTGCGGCACACCCCCGTCAAAAAATAATTTGAGTGCCCCCCCCCGGGAACAGAACCCAAGATTGTTACAGATCTATAACACATAGCGTCCAGAGACCAAAATACAATCATAACGGAAAGGGGTCTTTCATTCAACAATATTAACTATGTAATGATTTTCTGCAAAAGCTACCACAAAAAAATTCTTCATTGGTAATAAAAACTTATCATTTAAGTTACAAACTTGAATTTGGTACATCTTTTTTTCCAGAAATGATCTATTTTAACCTCTGAAATTACCTTAAGACAAACGAATGTCACTGTAACGGAATTACGCCTGTGAAATCCACCCATGAAAATGCAATTTCTTGGTTACATTTTTCTGCTTTTCTGCTTATAGTCATTAGTAAAGAATGTGCATTGTTCATCACAAGCTCTTACATAAGGACCAGAACAAATCCTGAAGTTATGTGTGTGCGTAACAGAATTACAAGAAAATCAAGATTTGTTATATAAACTCTTGTTATATTCTAAAATTATTCTTTAAAAAATTCATCCTAAATTGATCTTAATTTACTCTCAAATCAATTTGGAATGTGTTTTCATCCATTCTATGAAATACGTGTATAGATGTATATCGGATATAAACGTGTATGATCCTCAAACAAAAAGTTGGCATATAAAATATAAATATGGAATTGCCAAAAATGAAAGACACCTTTAGGAATTCCCATTTGAAAATGCAAATACTTTGTACATCGTTCTTCTTTGATCTGCATACAGAAGCACACTGAACACTCAATGTATTCTGAATTTATGATAATGAATAAAACATGTGTATCTTAGCCTGTATTATGTTTAGTTTTGAATATCTTGAAGCCTATTCTGTATTTATGTTTACTTTTATATGCTTCAGTTTAATACAAATTTACATAATTAATGATGAGTTATGAGCCTTTAACTGATCAATGATATTCAAATCTACATACAAATTTTACAAAATTATTAATATTAAATCTCCTTGAAAGTTGAAGGTATGATTTATATCTTAAAATACATGAATGTAAATTAATGTGAGAAAATAAATGTAGCACCATGTGTCATACTAATCACTGGATATTTTTTTTTTTTAATTTATTTTTGTTTTTCCCTTTCTAAAGTACAAACATGAATCTGCTGCATCTTCATAATTTCAGTCAAGTGGTTCTTGCTGGAAACTAATTTAATGATAGAACATTATCATCTCTATTATGTTCATGGAGAGATTAGAGAAATTATCTATCGTGTATCAATTTAGTTAAATCACCATTGATGCAATATGAAGCATGTGGGTACAATGAGTCACATAAAGTAACATTGTACAGTACTTGTATAATGACTTATTGTCTACATGGCTACAGTTCATGCTATTTAAAGGGTATTTCTACATTGAGAACAAGAATTTTTTTTATTTTCAGCAATATCAATCAATACCTTACAAACCATGTGCGTGTAATTCCGTTACGTAACGGAATTACTAATACCGTTACGCCAATTTTGGAAAAAGTAGTGACATTATTTCAGAAAATTATGTTGGAAGTTCTTAGGACTGTGGTGAAGGAAGAGAATTCACAATGACATGACTAAAGAACAAGTAATAAGATATTGAGAAAAACTTATTACGTTTTATCGTAACGGAATTACGATCAAATATGCATAGATTTCAAAAATTTCTCCAAAAAAAAATGCAATGAAGTTACTGCCCATGCTTTACAATTTGTGATTGTTGCTACATTGTATGGAAAATATGAGAAAAAGAGCAGAAATAATCATTGAATTAAAAGATTCACTTCATTTTCATGAAATGAAGCTGATTTATGAATAAAAGGTCATAAATGTCTGTTCAATTCAAGCAGAAATATTTGCAAAACCAATAGAGCTATACACAAATGGTTTTCAGTTTCCTAAAATTCAAGTTTTCCTCTATCGATAACAGTTTGATTTAGGGAAGATTGCTCAACTTTGAGATGTGGTGTTTTTGCCTTCTCTCATACGGAATTGCCCATATAGCTACATTACTATAGCGTTGTGCGGAGATCAACCTCTTCCGTCTGCTGCACTATCCAACACAAACACATTTTTTGTTTGCCGATTCCTCCGTCTTACCAGCAAATGCAAAACAAAAATTTGTTTATGTGATCCACAATTAATATACTTTGATAATAATAACCCACTCTGTTGTTTTTAAGACCGCAAAATGTAGGAACAAAATTATTATTTCCCGTCGGTTTTCCGTACCGATGCGTCCTTAAACGTAGCGTTCAACTGTTGAACGGTACAGTGTACGAATGGGCGGTATGCTTATCTCCAGCGTATTAGCGTAATTGCGTGTAAATGGTCCAATTTACTTTAGTAGATGTGGTTGTAACCTTGCTTTTCTTCCTACATTATTAGTTCAGAAGAACATGATGAAGCATGTAACATTTAAAATTCAGACAGGTCTACATGAATTAAATACAAATTTCCAAATTGATCTGTTGATACAAAAAAACACTTCATCTCCCTCAGGACTGCTCATTGCCTCATTGTGATGTTCATCCTCACCCTAGCCACTCACATGCATGCTTGCAAGTTACATGTAAGTGGTTAACTGCATCCCGCATGCGATATGGAAAAGAAATACCTGATGAGATATGTGAAGAAACAAAAGAAGAAGGTCTAGCCTCTAGGCTCAAATTAAAAGTTATTTTCATCTTCCTTTTTATTGTGTCAGGTCCTCCCAAGGTTCCAACATTAACTCAGATCCAAGGTTGAGAGATCTCAAACTCTTCAAGATGGCTTTGGATACCATCTATCTGGTGGCCCTGTGCATTGCAGCCATCTTTGTCATCCTGTCTCTACGGATCCTCTATTTCATCTCACTCCTGCTCCTAGTGACTTTCATCCTCTGCTTCTTCCTCCTCATGGTGTCGGATGGGGACCTCACACTCATGCTCTATAGCTTCTTCGGTGATAAAGGGGGTGAGTACTTCTATAAACAGAACAAATATTTGGGTTTTGAGTGGGTTTTAGCCCGGGGGGGGGGGGGGGGGGGGGGGGGTCACTCATACAAAAGAGCTACCCACCCGTGTCCATCAACCTCTGAAATGGACCCTATGAAATTTTCATTGATTTTAGCTCATTTATTCACTTGATTTGTGTATAACTGTATACAAGTATACTGTTAATATGTATCCTGTCTTTACTTCAAAATTTGTTTTCTGTATTTTCTCCAGAAAATTTGATGGGGAAGGTCGTGTGGATCACGGGAGCATCAAGCGGCATTGGAGAGGAGCTTGCTTACCAGCTTGTGAGACAGGTAAATGTAGTTAACTTGTTATGTGCAGTTGCTAACTGTAAGTTATCTTATTAAAGGTACACTGACTTGTTTGATACATGTACAGTTGCGAACTGTTAGGTATCTTATTAAAAGTACACATTAAGCCATTGACGATAAAGCTCAAGCTTACTTGAACTTTTGTAGTTTTGTATATATAGCAAAAACAAGAATCAAAGTGGATTTAGTTGGTTACAATAATGATTGCAGCCGCATTAAAAGGTACGACAAGTTAACTATATCCAAACTTGTATTAGTGACCACCTAAGGGAAACCAGAAAAGTGGTCACTGTAGACGGGTGACCTCTATAATCCGGTTCAATTACACTAATAATTATTTCTCTGTGCAGTGGATTTTCTTTTGGTGGCCACTATCTAGGCAGCTTGACTGCTATCTATAAGACAGGTGGCCACTAAAACAGGTTTGACTGTACATTAATTGCTAGTCTTGCTTTTGTTCCTCCCTTGTATGGACCAATGGTTATCAAGGGGGGTAAAGGAGCTGTCTATCGTAACTGTGTGACACTACAATATGATGCGTGTTAAAACGATTTAAGACACGAGAGATTATTACTACCGTTTATTACCTTTGTTTCTTTCTTCCTTTCACTGCATACAGAGAGCAAAGGTTGCGTTATCTGCAAGGAGAGTAAAGGAGCTGGAAAGAGTCTACCATAACTGTTCTATTGTCTGGCTTGAGAGGCGGAGAGTAACATCTTGAGAAGGTTATGAATGATTTGTGGTAAAAAATATGTTTATCTCTTCTTTCTTTTGTTTCTTGAATCAATCTTCTGCAGGGATCAAAGGTTGTGTTATCTGCAAGGAGAGTAAAGGAGCTGGAAAGAGTCTACCATAACTGTATAGCATTCCCTGGCGTGAGCAGTGATGATGTGATGGTGTTACCGATGGACGCAACAAATTTCGCCAGCCACGCTGACCTCGCATTATCAATTGTCGAGAAATTTGAAAGGGTGAATATTGGTGACTCTCGAAACTTAATCAAGATTTTTGTTCACAATACATGATGCTTAAATGAATAAAGTAATTTATACCAGACATCCTTTCTCTGTTGCATATTGTCCGTGTACCGCTCCAGTCCACTTTTCCTACAAGGTTTATATGGCTATGGATGTAATCTCTATAAACAGCTACTAAGCAATTAGCAATTATATACGGACAAAGAAAGATCATGGAGATTGGAGATTTCCATGTAATATTAAAAAGTATATTATTTCAGTGTGTGCCGTGATCATGTAGCTGTCTTTATGAAAAGAATTACAAGAAAGAATTGCCCTCTAGTCTTTTATATTACTGTTCGTGTACAATTTACTTTTTGTATTGATTTTTTTGTGACTTTGTTCCATTGATTGTATTTGTTTAGAATATTTTCCATATTAATTCTGTGTTAAAGATCAACATCTTGATCAGCAACAGTGGTCGGAGACAAAGAGCGCTGGTTCATGAGTGTCACTTTGAAGTGGACCAGGCCCATCTTATTGCTAATGATATTTCATAGTTCCTATCTTGTATAAAATGGTCCTTCAAATAATCACATCACATAGCTCACATCTGTTATATTACATGTCTTATTACATTCACTCTTATTACCCAATTAACGTAATTAATAGTTGTCAGGGCCAAAAAAACCTGGTTCATTATTGTTGTATCTGTGCAAGATAGACCTACAAGTAATCTCGGCACATATCACACATCTGTTTCAATAAGAAAATTATTGTTATATTACATTTTCTTGATACCAGATTGACATCTTGATCAACAACAGCGGTCGGAGCCAAAGAGCCCTGGTTCACGAGTGTCGCTTCGAGGTGGACCAGGCCATTCTTAACGTCAACCTCATGGGTCCCATCTCGCTGTGCAAGGTGGCCCTACCGTACATGATAGAGAATGGCTACGGCCAGGTCATCAACATCAGCAGCGCGACAGGAAAGATGCCAGCCCCTCTCTCGTCCGCTTACTGTGCGTCCAAGCACGGCATGCATGTAAGTTCTGCGTATTTACTTTGTTGTACAGTTTTTATCCAAAGCTAGACACAAGCATTTACCTGATGGCCTGGGCCAGAATAAATTTATGTTGGACTGACCAAATTTCTTTAAAGTAAAATATAGTTGGTCGATCAGCCAACTTCTATTCCATGTCAAGCCTTATCCTTAATTGCAGTATCAATAAAGGGAGTAGACCATTTAAAAAACGAAAATGCAAATTTGGGGCCATTAAATATGTCTCTAAAAATTGAGAAAAAATACTTATACTAACTTGTGATAACATTTATTATGGAGCACTGGTTTATCTATTGCAATTTATGTCAGAAAAAATGAAATGTCACTTTAATAGTCTTCTGAATTTGTCATCAAATCAGTGAGCAATTATGCTATCACACTACTCTTCTTTGTTTACAGGTCTTTGGTTGTAAAAGCCTTTCCAACCTGTAGTTGTCATTGTTAATTCTGTAAGAGTATTCACTTTTTTAACCTTTTTTTGTACCTGACATTTTCATGTAGTCAAACTTGACTTTTATTTATGTTTGATTCTGCAACTCTTGGGTTTGTTTTCCCTTTGACGACAGGGTTTCTTTGACACAGTGCGCAGTGAGCTGACAGACAGGAATATTGGTGTCACCATGGTTTGCCCAGGTCCTGTCATCTCAAGCATTGTGGAGAACTCCTACAGAGAAGACTTTGAAAGGGTAAATACTTTGGGAACTGGTTGGACAGTAGAAGCCAGTGAAGTTACTTTGTTGTATAGATTTGTTTTATATCAGGGTTTCAAACAGAGCCAATATTGTCATTAAATTGTGAGAGCTTTATCCTAGTTAAGTGATAAGTCTTGGAATATGGGTAGTAAGTAAATCCAATCGGTTATTTAACAATATTATAAGTTGTTACTGATTATAACCAAATTTCAAAAGGGAATCAGCATTCCTAGTTCTTTTATTTATCAAATTTATAAACTGATTTTGGTATAAATTGTGTAGAACTTAACAGTGACAAAATTGAAGTTTTATTTCTTTATTTTGTATTTATTATTATCCTTTTTTTTGGTATTATATTATTATAAATATTATTATTATTATTGTTACTATTATTTTATTGTATTTATTTATTATCATTATTATTTATTTTATTTATTTATTATTATTATTATTATTTATTTTATTTATTTATTACTATTATTATTATTTTTATTATTATTATTATATATATATTTTTTTTTGGGGGGGGTACTGTCGAAGTTGGCCTACATTATCATACGATTGGCACTCTGAAAACTATTCTACAAAGGTTGCTTAGCTGAAAACCAAATTGAAAATACAAGTCAAACGTGCATGGAGACTGAACTAATAAATGGAGTTAATGGAACTACACTGTATTGCTTGACTTACTTGACTTAGGTGCACAGGACGGTGTGTCCCTTCGCTCCCCTACGAGATATTCTGTTCCACTCAGGTCTGTTCTGGGCTATGAGCTCTGCCTCGTGTAAAGGTAGTCCCACGTCGCTTTGGGCTTGGTCTCTCCATCTCGTAGGAGGGCGTCCCGGGGGTCTACATGCGTCAAAGTCATTTCTGTATGCTTGGTATGGTAGTCGGTGATGCGGCATGCGGACAACATGCCCAAACCATTTCAGGCGTCGCTTGGTTATCTCTTTACAGATAGTGTTTGTGATGTTTAGTCTTTGTCGAATTTCTTCATTCCTCACCCTGTCCATTAGGTGAACTCCCAGGATGGTCCGGAGACACCTCATTTCAAAAACCTCAAGCTTCCTTCTGTCTGATTTACGCAGAGTCCAGGATTCCGCTCCATATGTAGCAATAGGGAGGATGAGGGCTCTGTAGATTCTAACTTTAAGAGTTCTTGATATGTCTTGGTTGGACCAGATGGTACTCTTCAGCCTTCCAAATGACCAGGCTGACAGTCTTATGCTCCTCTTCACATCTTCTTCTATGGAAGGAACTATGCTGCCAAGGAAGACAAACTTGTCCACTTTCTCAACGTTGGTGTTGTGGGGGCTGTATTGCTATATTATTGTTATTTACCATGCAATCCATATAATGTATAAATGTTATTTGCTTGTAACCAACCCCTGCAGCCCTCGGCCAAGCCATACGACGGGACCTCTGACCGGAACTACAAGGTCTTGATGAGAACGGAACGCTGCGCCGAACTCACATTGGTTGCCATGGCGAACCGACTCAACGAGGTGTGGATCGCTAGGCAACCCATCCTGCTGTTCTACTACATGGCTCAGTACATGCCTAGCATCACCAAATGGTAAGAATGTCTACAAATCAAAGATATCTAAATTGTGAAGGATTTTTATCTCAAGAGGTTTTTATTTTATTTATTTATTTATTTTTGTTTGGGGGGATATGATAACCTTTTGGATCCTTCTTCAGGGATGTAAGTTTTCCGGATTTTTACGGAAATCCGGATTTTTTATAAAATTACGTTTTTTTTAAAATTATTTATTTATTTATTTATTTATTTTATTTATTATTTTATTTATTTATTTTATTATTTTTTTTGATCGACAAACGTGTCCGTAATTACAAATTATAATCAAAACCTATCCATCATGTTACTAAAAACTGCAAAGTTTAAAGGCAAATTTGCAAAATTTTCCCGCAGTGGCGCTGCTATGGGGCAAGGGCGCTGCCCCTGCAACCCCGCCAGGGGGCTACCGTCCCCTGGACCCCCAGTTTCTGGATCTTTTTTTTAGCTCCACTTACATCCCTACTTCTTGTTTTACCTTGAGGACTAGGTCCTGGATCTACTCCTTTGAAAGTCATTAGGGATTCAGTGAAAGAAATTCATGGGGGCTCAGGGCAATTTAACCCCAGAAATGCAAGACTAATTTTTCATGCAGGCATGCTTGAAAAGTAGCTCGTGATAAATAATTGTTTTTGTTTTCCCCGGATTCAGTAATTATGCTTATTTGGACATTTAACGGGAACCAACACCCCAAAATAATATTCTTATAGATGAAAGGTAATAGTTTTAGAAGTCCATCCCACGAATATGTTCAGAAAAATGGGTTTTCAAACAAATTATATAATTAAAAATCTCATCACCACACTTAAGGAGACTATCTATTGTTTAGGACATATACGTCTTCCGTGATTCTATTGTCTCTAAACGTATGCGTGTATAGAATTGGCACATTCGCAGACGTATGGCGCACACAGAACCATGATGCCCTGTTGGTTCCATAAGTGTTCGTAATTAATGTTATTGTTTGTGAATTACACAACCCTTTGCAAAGCGTTTGACATTTATTAATATCAAACAACGGTGCCAAAACATATTAGCCTGTGTTGTTCATTGCATGGTGGTCCCCTTTAAACAAAATTTAAAAGCAATACTTCAATTCACAACCAATTTGATCTTGAATACTGTATCCGGTTGAGCTAAGAGGACGAAACCGAACTTGTAGATATATATTTGAGACCTTACTCAATCTATTGATTGTGAAAATAATTGTAAGCGTCTTGAGATTGCATAAATTGGAGCTGGATGAATGCTAAATCATTGATATTCTGCTTTTCTTATTTCTTGAAGGGGAAATCTTTCATGGATTGAAATTATGAACCAATCTGTCAATAATTCTCCCTGTTTTTTCCTTTTTCATTTTACCTAAAACTCTTTTGCTTTATCTTCCTTTTCCCCTTCAGGCTAACACCATTCATTGGTCGTGGACGGGTGAAGCAGTACAGACAATCTCAGGTATTAACCCTATTCCCATTGGGTTATTTTGGTCACTCGAGTCCATTAGGGGGGGGCCTTTTTGGCCCCCCCCCTCAAATCTCGGCAACGAATGGACCGATCGACTTGAAAATTGGCACATACGTAAAACAAGTCAAGAAGAATAAGAATTTGAAGAAAAAAAACATTTTTGAACGATTATTTTTTTTTTTTATAATTAATTAACATTTTGAATATGCAAATTTTTGACGAATTTGGGGGAAAATTGGGATTTTCATCTAAAATCATAGAAATTACAGGTTTTCTGTAAAAATACTATCAAATGATGTAATTCATCATATCCATGTTGTTTATGGTGATAAAATATCACTAATTTGCATAAATTATGCAAATATGCAAATTAGTATTCCCGGATTTACCCACATTGATTTCATTCTTATGTATTTTATTGTTTGTATTGTTTGTTGTTGTTTTTTTTTTAAAGAAGAATTTATCTCTGAAGTGTATGAATTAAACTAATAACAAAGAAATAATCCAAATTATAATTCAATGTAACAATTATAACAGATTTGGAGTTTACATGGCATCTAATATATGAATTAGAAACCTGTACAAAAATTAAATTTTTTTGTGACGGTCGAGCAATTATCGACCTGTAAAATCAGTTCTACAGGTCCGACCGGGGTGAATTATATATCAAAACATGCGGGAGACTTGAGAGAAAAAAGTCATGAAGTTTGAACGTGAAATTCCAATCGGTCTAGATGCACGTCGAAAAAAACGACAGGGGGGGGCCAAAAAGGCCCCCCGCTAATGGGATTAGGGTTAAAGGGTACCACCGCCCCAAAATAATATTCTTATAAATGAAAAGTAACATCTTTAGTATAATTGGAAAACACATCACCATTCTAAAGCATGCGTTCATGGGTCCAGGGCGAACGAATCGTCCGGGATTCTATTGTCTTCAAACATACGCGTGAATAGCATTGGCGCACTCGCAAATGTTTGGCCTGTACGGAACCAGGAAATAATAGTGGTTCCGCAAGTGGTGGTAATTAATTGCTTTGTTTACGAATTACACAACCCTTTGCAAAATGTTGGGTATCTATTTGATATCACAAAATGGTACCAAAACATATAATTATGTGTTGTTCTTTGCCTGGTGGACCTTTAAAGGGATAGTACAGTTTTGGTAAGGCTGAACTTTAGTAACCAAACCTGGACAGTAACATAAACTAATAGTTAACTCCACCATGCTCGAAAGGTATACAAAATTACAAACGACTAAGTAAAAAGCCTGTTATCATTAAAAAAGAGCCATTAAAACACAAGAGGGCGCTTTCTAAAAAGGCATTGGTCTCAACCATTTTTCATACAAAATTATGCATGTGATGTTTTATTGAAATAATGATTAAATAGAGAGATCATCAACAACTATTTAAAAAAGTGCATTGAAAAAGTGCAAGCATTTATAAAATTTTTTGTAAAATCGTCTAATTATTTGGGCCCCAAATAATTATAAGATCAGATATATTTATTTAAATTTCAGCCGTTTCTGGGTCGATTTTGACCAAATAAAGTTTATTCTGCCATTAAAATTGCATGTTCTCTCAAATTCGACACTCAGTTTTTCATTACCTCACAACAAAATTGTGATGTGCAGCGCCCTCTCTACCAAAACTAAATTACCCCTTTAAGATGTTCCAAATTGTCACATTTTGTGCAGGAAATATACTTTGATTTATTTTGTAAAGAAAGAAAGTTTACTTTTAATATATTTACCTCAATTACACACACCATTAACTTCAAATTTTGTAATAAAATCAAGTTCCAGTAGCAGATGAAGTTTTGGTTGAGTTATTACTTTTCCCTATAATAAATTTGTTTTTGTTTAACTTTTGTTTGCATTTTTTGTAACCACAACCCCAATCCTAGGTTTGGGAAGGTTATTTTACTTGTTACTTATATTCATCTAATAGACTGGTCTGTGAACCGTTTCCTTGCAAGACACCCCTTCTTTAATGAAAGAAATGAATGATGTACCCCGTAGCATCTCTTGTCAACTCTGTTTTGTAAAAGTTACAATTAAAAATTCAAAAGAAACATAATTTATTTTCCATGATTGCAACACTAGCAAAATGTAGATTTTTTGTTTTTTCTTAGTCCAGCATAAATGGCATTACAAAAATCACTTAAAAATGAGTAGAGAGGCCTATAATTAAATTGCAATGTAAGACTTTTAACAAAAAAATCCTTGAGTCCTATTGATATAATAAATACATTTCCATTTAGTGTACATTCATTGCAACGAAAGATTATGACTATTGTTATTATTTGATTCACATTTTGTTAATGTATCTCACCCTTTTTATCTCTTTGCTATTCAGGTGCATTAGCTGGTCTAACCTGGCAAGGGAAACAGACAATTTCTTTTTAATAGTACTCGTTGGTGAAAAATGGAACATTTACTCAACGATTCTATGAAGATAGTGCCTTGTGTGTATGATGTGTTGTGATATGGATTGTAAGGGCATTTTTACACTTTAACTACCAATTTTGAAGTTTTAAATATGTGAAATAGTCCAACCTTGTTTTGGTCAACAGTATTCATACACTTGGTCACATCTTGATGTACTTGATACACTTTTATTGGGATTTTAGAGAAAATTTCTCTTTTTGACTTTGTACATGTATGTATTCTCTTCTGACATTTTTAGATAAAAATCACCTCTGCAATGCAATCAATTTCCCCTTTAATTTTTACATTGTATTTGTTTTATACATGTATGTATGCATAAGGAAATATGTCAGTGAATAGTATTTAATTTTTAGCTTTTGAGGCAATCGTATGTGCCATCTGAATAAATCCATTCTTCTTGCCGGGTAATTGATTGAAATAAACAATTAAAATCAAATAATTGCCATTTCAAATATGTCATTTAAAGTTTTTCATTAATAATTTTATATATTTCCAAAAGTGTTATTTGAGCCTTCAAACATATAACATATATACAGGGCGTATCAAAAAAAGCGTTACACTTTTGAAAAATCTGTCAAGAGTACATTTCAAAATATTTTGAAGATTTTTTCATGTCGATAGATGCCCAATCGTCTCATTTATCAAGTGCCACTAACAAAACAAATTTTCGTTCACGCTTGGGCGAACACTGGGTCTTGGTCTTGCTCTCGAAAATTGTGGACCGGACCTGGCCACGGTCTTAAAAATGTCGAAAATCCTGGTCTTGGTCTTGAAAATTTTGCAGGTACTTCGTCTCGGCTTTGAAAATTTTCTACGACTCCCCCCCCCCCCCCCCCTTCCTTGAAAAATCATTTTCCCTCTTTCAATTTGGCGCAAGTCAATTTTCACACTCTGGACAAAAAACATTCAGTGTTCGCCCAAGCGTGAATGAAAATTTGCTTTGTTAGTGGCACTTGATAGATGAGACCATTGGGCATCTATCGACATGAAAAAATCTTCAAAATATTTTAAAATTTAATTTTGACAGATTTTTCAAAAGTGTAACGCTTTTTTTGATACGCCCTGTATATTTCATCCCCGATCATTTGCTTCAAGTATCCAAAGTCAGATACTCTTGACTATGATTAAATATTGTTCCGCCGTAATTGAATTTGACAAAGTTAATGGATCACTTTATTAAATGTCTGTTTTTAATGAATGTCAGGTACATAGTTCATGTATTCAGCTGATCGTGCCTTGCTGTGCATTACAATCAATGTAAAATATATTTATTGATTATTACTTAATTTAACTTAGTACTACTGTAATTTGTTTGATATATTATGATTGTTCTGTAAATTAATTTGTTCTCAATGGTTATTGCCATGTATACAATGATATGCAATCAAAGAGCTTTGTTTTGTTAATACATACAGATCCTCAGTGTAAGCAGTTAAATATTTATGGTCTATTTGACTTTTGTTAAATGATCACTTAGAGTCACGGAACATATGATAAACATTCATAGATTAATTGTGTTCAAACTAACACAGATTGGTAGCTGTTTTTGTTCATGAATTTCAGGAGTAGAGACTAGTTTTAAGTGTTTTGAAACTTTATTTCACACATAGATCAAGATGATTTGATTATTTAATATGTTAGTGATTACATTGCTTTCATTTGTATAAATAAGTACACATATGTCACATATATACATTTCAAGGTGCCAACATCCAAAAATATACATTATAATTTTCTCATTGTAAACTTTGTGTGCATACAATGCACAACAGTAATTTGCAATATATATATAAGTACTTTAATTCATTTCACATAGCCTCTACAAGTATAATTGACAAGCTGTTTTGAGTACTAATGCTTTAATTCAGATTATAAGGACAATAACTCAGCTTTCTCCCAAAACTAGTGTAACTAATTGGTCGTAGATATTCATCAGAATTGATAAACGTTTCAATATTGATGCTTAAGCTTAAAACCGAGCTGGATTACAGAAATTGGCCATTACAACCAGATATTTTGTAAATATATTCTTTATTTCCATGTTGATGTGCATTTTCGAACAATTGTATTGTTACTGTACATTAAACATGTATTTTACAATTGTAATATTTTGAATTGTACACAAATTTTGTTCAGTCATTTTGTACATTTTTGTATAATAAAGGATGTCTTGGACACTCAACATTCCATGTCTCTAATGATCCGTATTTGAATATTATACTATTAATAATATTAATTAATTCAAACATAGAGAAACTGACCAGAAATATATAATATGAATGAAAATGAGCAAAGAAAATGGAATTCCAATGGGAATCCCATTCAATAATATTAATTAATACACTATATTTATATTTCACATTTGGGCACTACTTTTAATTCAATGAGTTGTTGAAGAAGAAGTTGATACATGTAGTAAACCACATTGATTGCTCTTTCTAGGAAGAGTGGTAGTCCTAAGAAGGACCTATTTATTGTTCAATGTTCCGATCAGTATGTTCTGATCGCCAGGAGAATATAACGACCATCAAACCATAGGAAGATTAAACCAATCGACCATCCCACTTCCAAGAGGGAATATTCAATGTAGTTTACTGAAAACTTTCTCTTGAAGTTATCCTTTACCGTGGAAACAGATTACAATGAGTTGTTGATTAGTGTTGGACTCGTGGGTAATACAATTTGGTCCCATTATAACCTTTCATTAGCTTGGCATGTTCATCAATGTCGCTGCATATTTTCCCAGCTTTTGACCAACTGAAAAACAACGCATGAGCAAAAGACGCAAAACATACTTTCAAGTCATTTGTTGAACATAACACTGTGTTGCACATTGCATACTCCTCAACATTCGTATCTCAACAGTGCTTCACTTTCCGTTTTAATGATGCACCGAATGGCTTCTGAAATCAAAAGAGATTAAGTGTAGAATTTTGTCTACTTCTGAAAAACACTTGAAAATCCTTTCTTTTTTACAATGATAGTTTAAGGCTTCTTTTATGTTCATCTGAACATCACACACAAATACATAAGTCCAATTCCAGACTTCATTTATATTGATAGATATTTTTGACCGCTATAGCAAAACTCTGCACTTGTTGGTAAAAAATCAAAAAGTAGCTTTTCATATCATTAGGTATTAGAGGCCTCATCACAACCTTTCATTTCATGCTTTGTTCTAACAAATTGGTCAATAATTGGCGAAGATATGATTGTTTAAATTTTACAATCATCTTTATAACAAAGTCTTTTACACACATTATGTGTACTTAAAATGCCAACTTCTTCAAAACATGAATTACCGACAAGTGCAGAGTTTTGCTAAAGCCGGTCACATTTAACAAGGCAAAATTTGAATTTATCGGGACAGAAATGAATTGACCAATAAATGCAAGAAATCCTAAGGAAATAAATATATATGCAAGTAGGAATAGCACACTCTACTTATTCAGTATGTCTGAAAAGTGCTCCATGTTTGTAGAGCACTACAAATGAAATACCACATGATTTTGTTAATTTCAAATATAACCTTTTCAAATTTACAAACAAAATATACAACACATAACTTTGACACTGTTAAGCTGTACAAATGAATATGTATCAGTTGTTGATTTTATACAAATCGTAATGTATACAATTATTTTTACACAGAAATAATCTCAAAGCTATAAGAGAAGTACGTTCACATTGCATACTACATGCATTCCTAATTAGATTGCACACACAAACACATATTAATCCTTGTTATATAACCTGCCTCTAGCCCTCTACCTTGTTCAGATGCTTAGAGGTAGTGATGTGTTTATCATAAAGATTCTCACAAAAACATAGTATAAAGTGATGAAATTCCCTGTTGACAAGTCCATCCTACCAGGTTGGGATGCTAAGGGGTATAGATTCAATATCCTAGAGGGCAGACTAACTGCCTGTATAGTCCAGCTTCTTAGGATAATAGGGTGGATGCTGTTTATCTTTTCTCACCATCGTTCGTAAATAT
The DNA here is from genome assembly GCA_037951105.1 of Echinarachnius parma. NCBI lineage: Eukaryota > Metazoa > Echinodermata > Echinoidea > Clypeasteroida > Echinarachniidae > Echinarachnius > Echinarachnius parma. The sequence continues at coordinate 47,892 of JBAMJV010006456.1, read as the reverse complement.
CTTTACAATTTGGTTCCGTAGGGACTTGATTAAACAAGTCTCTGCCTACCAGGTTGGGATGCTAAGAGGTAACAATGCATATATGTGACCTTACACCACAAAACGAACAATAAGTCGGGAAAACTGATTGTGCTGCTTTTCATAAAACATTAAAATTGAAGTCATTACCTTTAAAATGGTATATCATTCGTCATATTTGGACTAAGCAAACCCTCTCAAAATGAACACCAAAAATTTGGAATATGGCTGAAGCAATTTTAAAATAAGGGAGAAACGGGCCATTTAAAATATCAGTTTCCATTAAAGCGCTGTAACAAGATCACATTTATTAGATGAGAAAATAATATTTAAACATGATTTCCGACGCTCAAAATGTTACAGAAGCTAGATTAAAATATGCTTATTCAGGAAATACCAAAATCCTAAATCTCATATTTTGAACAAAATTTGACTATTTTTGCTAATAAAAGAGAAACTACCACAGCGACATAACGGTCGTTTTGTGGTGTAAGGTCACATATGGAGTATCCAAGGTGAGGGTCTGCAGCCAAGATAACAGGGTGGGCCTGAGTGATATATATTTCCTCTACATCTTTGGCGGTTTTTCTTTTGTGAGGATCTTTATGAAACAATGATTTGGTTTAGATGCTGGACGTCTAGTGGAACAAGCCCATTCCAACAAGCTGGGGTGTTAAGGGGTAACGATGCATAAATTGGGTATCCAAGGGGTGGGTCAGCTGTCTGTATCATGGTCGGGTTTTTTCAGAATAACAGGGAGGGCCTGGATGCTCTATCTTACCTCAACATCTTTGGTGAAGATCCTTCCAGTGAGATTCCTTCCACTAAAGGGTTACTAGATATTGGGTTAGGGTTAGGGTTAGGGTAAGGGTTAGTATTAGGTTGGTGGGTTTGGATGCTAGATGCATGACATCTAAAGGATCAAGCCCATTCTACCATGTTGGGATGCTAAGGGGTAATGAGGCATAGATTGGGTATCCCAGGGGAGGGTCGGCGGCCTGAATGCTCAGGTTTCTAAGGATTACGGGGTGGGCCTGGATGCTGTATCTTTCCTCATCATCATTGGTGAAGTACAGAAGCTCTAGCGAGAGTGAAGACCACAGCGATCGCACAACCTCCGAGTTCAGTTGACCAATATGTACCATTACTGGCTGCCGAGACAACACTCTTCCATTGTATGTGTTCTAAAGGGAATATCAAGAAAGAAACAAGAAACAATGTTCATGAATTCAATAGGGATGGGGAAGGAATAAGACTGCTCACCTTTTCATTGACTTACAGATACTTTTCCATTCAATCTGTAATGGTGTTACATTTTGAGTTGTTGCCATCATTCTTCAAATGTTACATTCAAGCAAATTTGTCATTCCAATCAAAAAGTCATTATCATTCATTCAAGCAGTTAGATAGTACCCTAATACACTCCCATTACCATTCTGCAAATGTGTGGGAAACACCAAGCCAAGACTTTTGCCATGTCATTTTAAGACTATTCTGTAAGTAAAGGCAAACTGATACATCACTTGCTCATCTTATCAATGATTTTGCTTGTGACAACAAATATATCAAGTACCTTTGGAAAAGCATGTCATCATTATTACTTACATCATTGACATCGTAGATCAGAGAGAAAAGCCTGGGGACATCAGCCTTGACCGCTTCTGACCACTGGGTATCTGTGTCCTTGCCGATGTACCACTCTGTCTCATACTCCTGGAGGTATTCCTCAAGCTCATCATTGTCTGTTGCCTCTCCCAGAACAGCCTGGTCATAGGCCAGTTTGAAGGCATATCTGGTGAATAAATATAAACAGATTTTCTTAGAAACCAATGACCTTGGTAGATATTTGTTTGACTACATCTGAACATTGTTCATCTGTGTCCTATTCTGTCTCATACTCCTGGAGGTATTCCTCAAGCTCATCATTATCTGTTGCCTCTCCAAGAACAGCCTGGTCATAGGCCAGTCTGAAGGCATATCTGGTGAATAGATATAAACAGATTTTCTTAGAAACTAATGACCTTGGTAGATATTTGTTTGACTACATCTGAACATTGTTCATCTGTGTCCTATTCTGTCTCATACTCCTGGAGGTATATTCCTCCAACTCATCATTATCTGTTGCCTCTTCACGAACGGCCAGATCATAAGCCAGCTTAAAACGTGAAAGCATATCTGAATTATATATACACAAGTTTGAAATAAAATTATGAACAGATATTTTCCATGAAAACATGAGTACTTGCAGGTGTACCACTAAGTTTGGTATTAATCCTAGTTAGTAGAATTTGGGATTTTCATGTCTAAAATGAATATGGAATGGGATAGTAAAGCTCACCTGAAAGCCTTCAGCACGATAGCATGCAGCTCTTCATCTGATGTCAGCCAGTCCAGACTCATTGACCATGGAATGTCTCCAGTATACACCTTATACACGTGACTAGCACCAGCCCCTGCGGCCGAGACGCCCCCACCAAGGCTAAACACATTGACCAGACCATAACATGCCATCACAAGGTTGGCGTACATACTGGTTAGAGCATCGTCTGACCCTATCTCTGCTGCAACCTTCGCTGCAGGCTGTTCTGTTTGTAAACCGAGTTGTGCAATCACATGCTTGTACCAGTCCAGAGGAAACCTGCTCAGCAGAGGGGAGATGGTGTTGGCTTCTACCGGTATCTCTCGCCACTTGAGGGGCAGGCTCAGCCTCGATGAATGAGGAGATGAGAACTGGGCCGAGCCGCCAAGATTGATGCGCTGCATAGCAAAAGGAGCACTTGTTTTAGCCGGAGTAGTCTTCTTTGGGGCATGGATATCCACTGCAGGTAGACCAAAGTCGAACTCCTTCAGTATGTCATCCTCTTCATCAGAAAAGTCTGCTATTGCCCCAGGAAGTGGAACGCTCCCCTTCCTTGAACTCTGAGGTGTAGCCTTCTTAGTTGCACTGGATGCTGCCTTTGGCTTTGTGTCCATTGGTTCAAGTTCTAAGGAATCATTGTCATTCCAGCTATCCAGGCTGTGCCAAGAGCCGATCAAGGACTTCCTCTTGGGCTGTTGCTTTTGCTGGTTGCTGGGTGGTCTAGATTGCACAGACTCTGGTCGCCCACTGTCCTTACTACTGCTTATCTCCCGATTCTCCTGAACCTTAGTTTGAATACTTTGGATGAGACCTATTCTGCTGTTGACACTATTGGTGTCCTTAGCTTGTCCATTGTTAGAACTAGTCGAAGAGGGAGTGGGGAAATCCTTCCTCTTTTCACTGTTGTGGTGCACCAAGAGCCATACAAGCGTCTTGATGAAGCAGTCATCCACCATTTGCAAGGTGTCTGGAGAATCGATGATGCCCGTGAGAACGTTCCTTGCATCTGAGTAGGTGTCAACAGGATGGGCATCCACAGGAGTCAGGGTGTGCATTGGGTACTGGTTGAGGAAACAAACCGGGAATGTATCCTTGGGGTGATTGAATGCTGTCTCAAAGATGTCGTCCAGTCTCGCTGCCTCGACAGTGTGGCATGAGGTCTCCTGAAGCTCCATACCCTTGATGCTGATGGTGCAGAAGCCATAGCCACACTCCAGGACCTGGAGCCAGGCCATGCGGTCCTGGAAGCGGACAAGGAGGTACGATCCGGGAGACAGGTCTCCTGTTCATAAAGGAAACATAAGAGAAGAAAATATTGATATCATCAATTAACAAATGAGCTTTGCTCCTTATCTTGCTGTAAAGAGGGAGAAATTAAGTAAAATGAAGAATGATTTGTACTTGGATCTCTGAGATCACAAGTCCTATAATACATGTACGATGCCTTTATTATGAAATAACAAGCAGTCGATGGAGATCCCAGTCCATATATTATGCACATATCTTATATACTCAATGATTTATAGAGCCTTTTCATATTCAAGCGCAGTCTTCCTTGGATATTTTAGTTTTTTTCACTATTACAAGAGTTAAATACTGTGCTGCATGCAAGTAATTGACTGACTGATTTTGGTAGAACATGCATTCTCTGTAGACTCCTGGCAGAGTATTTTGGGGACTAGTCCTAAATGGGCTAAAAGTTCCTAATCATCAAGTGGAAAGGTGACAGGAAATTATTTGCAAGTGTTGGTACTAAATGCAATGCTCAAATTTCAAGTGGAAATGCAAAAGGAAATAGTAGTTGCTCACCTAAGCTGCCTGCAGCTGCTGCTCTCCTCAACACAACCCCCAGCTTCTGCTCCAGCTGCTTGTAGTAGATGGAGTCTGCACAGACGTTGGCTGCTGACCCAACGACCCCCGGCCAGGCCCTCAGCGGCCGGGGGAACCCTATCAGGAAGATGGGCAGGGTGAAGATGGGTAGCAAGGGTGCGGACAGCATGCTGGAGATGACAATCATCGCCAGGACAACCGGAAAGAGGATTAGGGAGACAACGATAATGGGGAGGGAGGACTTCCTGCGTTGCTTCTCGATGGAGTACGACGTGACAAGGATGGTCACGTAGCAGTAGAGTTTGTCCAGGGTCTGAAGGCTCCAGTCATGAAAGAGGCCAATGAGGATGAGTTGTAGGCCGACATCTTGAGGCCACCAGGACGCAAGGGCGAGGGTGTTGTTCAGGCTGAGCTCTCGTAGGATGTGGAGGATGGAGATGTCTAGAAGACTGCTGAATGTACACTGCCATACCTGAGTAACGATAAAACAACAATTTGTTATAATCCTTTTTATACTTAGCCACTTACTTTGCATCTGCAAGCATTAGGGATATTCTACAAAGAGACCAAAAAGATACATATTATTACTCTTAATGAGCTAATTTCAAGTCTGGTTGACAGGCATACAGCCTGTTTTTATGGGTAGTAAATGGAAACGTGACATCAACAAAAATTCTCAATTGAACTTGTAGCTTTCATTTGTCTAACTTATACAGGCATTAAAACATGAAGCATGCATAATCTATTTATTTTAATGTAAATCTCATCAAGAATATCGACACTGAACATTACATCCAAACACAGAAACAAGAAAATTTACCTTGCGCAGTGAATACACAGTCCCAACAGCAAACCAGACTGATGGCAGAGTGAGGCCAGTATATACAAGAGTGAGTCCAAGATAGGCTGTCATGATGTAGGGGCAAACTGCAATGAAAGACACAGACAGTTTATATATCAAATAAAATGCGAGTCCTATTTTTCAAGATAATATGTACACAATGCCATGAACTTAACATTACAGCAACTATCTTACAAATGTAATTGTACTAGTTTGAGCTAATAAGTTTATATTCACATGATTGAATCAACTTCTCTAAATAAAGAATCTTTTAATGTAAATCAATAATAAGACTGTTCAATACAAATTATGGAAATGTTCAGATTTAAACAAAACAAAAAAAATCAAAATTCTTTCTAAAATTGTATTACTGGTTCTATTTGCATTAATTGTTTCATCATGAATACAAAGTAAACTTATTTCATTCAATTATTCAGTAATCAGTTAGTTCAAATTCTACTCTATTAAAAGACACTAAAATTGAGGTAATCTCCTCACCTAAATCAAGAAGAAATCTCCTAATGTAACCAAGCCTGTGCAGCTTCTTCTTCCTACTGGTGTACTTTGCTGTGCTGTGTAGGGAATCGGGGAAAAGCTTGTTCCGCAGAAGTCCAAAGAAGACGAATACCCGCTGACAGTCTCCCAAGATCTTGACAACGGCGGTCAACGAGATAACTGCAAATCCCAGAGCTCTTGAGACTACTGCAGGTGCAGAGGAACTGAAATGGCTGCTGACACCAGCAACAGCTCCAACAACTGCTACCATGACAAAGTTTATGATGATTTCTCTCCAGCCCCACCTCCAGCTCAACCCTTGAGGTTGGGGTTCTACTCCATTTGCAGTCTGCTCAGTTTTAGTCCTGCTTTTGTGAGATGGGCTGTGATTGGTCTTTCTCCTTTCGAGGCTACGCTGTATAGAAGCTGTGATCTGATTGGCCAGGCTGCTGAGGTCCAGTGACAGGATGTAACCGAGGCATGCTGAGAAGACGATGACGGCGAGGGAGGATGGGAGGAAATATGCTACTACGGCAACCACGATGGATGCTAAGAACATCAGAAACAATCTGGAAAAGCAAAATGGATAACAAATGACATAAAGTAATTCTCTTCACCCGCACAAGGTCAAGAGCAACACATGATCATCAAATTACACATGTTAAGTTAAAAGCAATTTTGCCTAATTTGCATGTAAGTACAGTATGAATAATATACATGAATATATGAGAGACCTATAAGAGCAAAGGCCACCTTTTATATGGCAACAAACAAAAAGAAATTGGATAATAAAAGAGATATCAAATAACCACTGAAATACAATTTTGATTTTAATCAACATTATTTTGACAATCAATCACCCATTGCAGAAGAAATCACTACATTGTATCTAGTAATTAGTAATGCATGGTACTTGATTGACTTTAAGCAACCACTTGATCAGAAAATATGTCTAGCTTGCCTGACATTGTTTAGAACCATTACACAGTGGCAAACAAATGGTTGTGACATCACACTTTGGTAGATTTCCTCTCAATAAAAAAAAACAGTTCAAACTTAACAATCACCTGACGTCTCCAGCCATATGTGAGCCTCCTAGAAAGTGGACCAGGACCTGTTCCAGTAACCATAGCAACAAGGCATCAAGGGGAGGTAGGGTCCCTGCACACCATAGTACAGGCAGGAATATGTAGACACAGTGGAGTATCTGGTTACTCAGCAGGAGCGATGCTGGATGGAAGCTGCAATTAGGACCAAGGAAAATATATTTTCTTAACCCATCCATTCATGTACTTGCTCCCAAAAATACTTGGGCGAGAGTCTATGTAGCAATCTTGTTATAGCTAAGTGAAATTGGTTAAAAAACTAATGAAACACAGCATTTAATATTATCAAGGTGAACAAGTCTATGAAACTTTACATACTTCCATGCCATTTTGTAATTTTGAAAAGTTTCATCATATCAGACTGGGCAGTAGGAAAAATGGACAACTTTTAAATAATATATCAGTTATAAAATAAACATCTCATGCCAAAGGACTACAATGAATCTGATCTTCAAAATATTTAAAAAAGTTATGTTTGTTTGTTTGTTTATTAAAACAAAAAATACATATATTCCATTTTTCAAAGTGTAGATCTGCAATTCCCTAAACAATGAAACCATCATGAAATACATGAATTAAGATCCAGGAGGGGATTACACTATCTAGAGATAATCCCCCTCTTTGAACTAGAACTCCTTTACAAATCAACAATATCCAACTCACCTCCATGCCAGATGAACCAGGAAACAGACAAGGGCATAGAAGGGCCTGAGGAGGGGGAGAATCTCAAAGGCATCGGTGGTTCTGTAGAGGGCAGCCTCTGGTGGGGAGCCGACCGTGAGAGGATACTGGGCGATGCAGAGCGTCAGCCAGCCAAAGATGAACAGAATCACCGTTGCTCCAACGTTTCCGTACAGGGCGTTTAGAGAAGAGGGAAGCAGGTACCAAAACCCGAGCCCACCTAGAGGTCCCGACACCAGGGCATGAAGCAGGATGTTGATCTTGTAGTGCTTGGTAGGCACCACAAACTGGAATGTCTCATACCCGCAGCAGGAATCAAATTCAACTTCATCCTCCTCTGCAAGGATGTTGGTGGTGTGGAAAGCAGCAACTTTGGTTGCTCTGCGCTGGACGATGTAACTCGTCAACTGAGCGGCGAGGACGTACAGTATCATGCACGCCCCGTAGACATAGTATCCAAGGTACGGCGCAAGAGCACCCAGCTCGACGACAATGGTGAAGATGCCCCCGAGTATCCATGGCAACAGAAAGACGATGACCTGGTTGATGTAGACGTAGACCGGTGACGAGTATCCTAGTCTGAGTTTGGGGCCGCCCAGCAGCGTCTGAGGGAACCGCTTCCAGAAGAACTCTTGCTTGTACTCATTGAGGAGGGGCACTTCTTTACTCATGGTGGAATCTTATCATTCACTTTGCTTACACCCTAGATGTTGAAGAGTTTGGTACATGATGAATTTCTGGAATGCATGTTTGTTTGTTTCAATTCATGTTGCCTTCATTGATGTGTTACATTACTATGCCATTATTGGCATCCTTTGCCTTGTCTTCCAATACATCATTCTCTTGAGAATTCCTGTGTAAAAATGTGAAAAGGACAGGGCAATAATAATAACATATTTGAATTCTATAGCCTAGCGCCTAATATTATCAATTGACTACTATAAAAATGATTGATTTCAGTTTGTGGCTTAATTTGTCATACTTACATTTAGCAAGGCAGCTCTCTTCTTTCTTTTTTTTTAATTGCCCCTGACCATAGCTAGGGGCACTGATTTTCCGCGATCGCGGAAAATCGCGGAAAATCGCGGAATTGACCATTTGAAAAAAAAAAAAAAAAAAAAAAAAAAAAAATCGTTTTTTTTTTTTTTTTTCCCTCTTTCTTTTTCGGACCCCGTTCCAAAGAAAACGAAACCGGGACCCGATGGTGACGGTGGGGAACCGGTGTGATCGACCAAACCAACTCAGCATTAATCATTATTAAATGAATTTTAAAGATATTTACTCTCTGGCCTGTGGTAAGTCCTTCCTGATATCAGGCAGGACACATTCCCCCCAAATTTTGATGATTTGTGGGTGAAAATCATGATTTTACCCTACTCATTAAATTTTGTATGGAGTTCTATGTAAACGGAATTTGCAGTTTTTCACATGTACAAAGTCTATGGCAAAACGGAATTTCCGTTTTTCAGGCAGGTAAAAACGGAATTCCTGATTTTCTGAAACGGAAAAGGCCTTTTTTTAAAACGGAAAATCAGTGCCTCTACATAGCATGCCATTGGCATGTGCACTTCCCCCCTTTTTTCATTTAGGTATGGTCAGGGCATCAAAGTTAGCGCTGCATCCATTATTATTTATTTGCTGCACGTTTGGCAAATTTATTAGCATTTGCAATGTGCGCACACTTTGTCCTGATGCCTCTCTTTTTTGTATGTGCATGAAAATCAAAAACGCCTCGAAAAAGTAAAAATTTAAAATGACAGTAAAGTAAGCTACCACAGCCATAAAAAAGGCGCATAAAAATGAATGGGAAAATTGGTGCGCAGAATTCAATGCCACTTTTCTGGTCGATAAAAATGAAAGGGTTTTGGAAATTAGAAGAAATAAATTATAGATATTGGTTGTCATTGTCAATTGATGATTGAGATTGAGTAATCTTAAAACAAAAACAATTAAATTATACTATATAATATTCTGAATGAACTGGTATGCGAGTCATAATGAAAATTAAGATATTACTTTTAATTAACATTGGTGCGCTTAAACATTGTCTTTAACTTTAAAATTAGGTGCGCACACATCGATGGCGATGGCGATGCCACCATCCTGCACTAGCCCCACCACCTATACCGTTTGTGTGTAGCATACAGAATCACATTGACGTAGTGCGTTATTTTTTCGCTCGGCGGGGCAATTGATTGTGCGAGGGGTGTTGGCGAATTCACTTTGACCCAGTTCACAATGAGTTGTTAATGGTTACGACCGGACGCTACATACCGGGATAGAACAAAGGCACCACGCAGTGTGTGGTGTCATGTGTAACATATTACAGAGTATTTTACACAGTCATGACAAGAGCAGGTATGCCATCCTGTGGCTGTGCACCATCATCATTCATCATACTGAGCTGAGAAGGCTTCGTAGCATAGCCTACTCTCTAAAGTCTCCCTCAGCTCTTCCATAAATGGTCACTGACATGAGTAAAATAGTGATTAAAGACATAAAGTCTCAGAATTCTGCCGAGCTACACTCGGCTCAGTCATCGCTATACACACGCCGGTCGCTCATGCGATACTCCCCCTTTGCCGCCCCGGTAGAAAAGGCGTCATTGGTATCCAAGGCACCAGTCACCGCAATTCAGACAACCTTCGTAATTCAGCCACATCAAACACATCATTCAAACATATTGAGCACGTCTGGGGAATTTCTTTCGATATCATAGTGAACAAAAACTTACAAATATTATGTAGGAATATAAAACAACAATTTTCACAACCACACTAACAGACAAATGTGTACTTACAAAACCCATTCTTCACTCCGTCGTCCAAGAATTTGACATCAACAAGGAATTTTAATTTATCTCCAGATTACGAACGCGAGATGGCGACATTGCCACAGCTAATAGTGTGGTACCGTACCTACAGTATGCTTATAAAAAAAAAATTGTTTTATAGACAGCGCTACAGTGAATACAAATTATCATGATATTGTTTTAACTTGGAGTTACTTTGTTTTATTAATTTTGAAATCTTAGCATTAATAAGTTATACTGTTTTTACAATAATAATTATAAAGTATTCCGTACCTTTCTCGTCTTTACCTAACTTATGTAATATTTTGTATCATTAAGTTTTTGTAGACTTTCACTATAAAAAGATTCAAGTTCACAAACAAAATTTGTTTGGTGGCCCAATTACGTATAATATTTTGTGAAAATTCGTATGAAATGTATAATTTAGTTTTTCTGCGAGCAGAATCATGAAATATATTATACCCTTTTTTCATATCCATGAATGTTTTATGTTAATCAAACGCAGGCGAAAATATACTCCTTTTCCAGAAATTGTGAACAACATGCATGCGTATACACACGGCCATGCAGGTCACAAGTGACAAGGACATAGTTTTTGTTCCACCATTATATCCATCTTCTTCTTGACTTTCTCCCTTCATCCCCTCCCCTATTCTCCTTTTCTCATTTTCACTCTTCCGACGTTTCTCGGCCCATTCCTATTCGACCTCTCCCCCTCCTCCTCTCTCCATTTTCTCCACAAATGCTTTTCTCAGTCCTTTTTTTAACGTAATTATCACGTATATATTTGTTGTTTGTTTTGTTAGTTTGTCTTACGGGTTTTTATAAGGATGTGTGTTGTTTTGAAGTTTTATTTATTAAATCATTTTAAGTCATTGCTTGATTAATCAACCAATTAATTGTATTGTGTGAGTTTTAAACTTATATATTATATTTTTTAATCAGATGTATTATTATATTATTTTGTATATTTTATGTTTTTACCAGGGGTCACTCTGCCTCCTCAAGCCTTTGGCTTACCGAGAAGTGACTCCTATAAACTTTGTTTTATATTTTGTACATTCCTTTGAAATGTTTTTAATGCCAAATTTACCAATAAATGTGAAATTCATAATTCAAATTTCTCTGTCTATTAATCTTCGTTCTTTCTGGGGGTATTATTTTGTAGATGTATACTTTTCGTGTAATTGTTTAACTTTATATCGTATAAATGATTTGATGTGCGTATTGGCTTGTCTATAATTGTATATTTGCATATTGGCTTGAAAAACAGCTTGTATAGCTGACATGGGGCAATCCATCCCATGAGTGGAGAATAAATCAATAAATTAATCAATAAAAATGTATTCTTCCTTCTTCACCTGATGATAATAACTTTATTGCACTTCCCAACAAATGTCGACATTTTATTCAGCTTTCTTCTCATTTCAATGCCCTTCATCATTGTTCATGTTCAACTTAACTCGGTTGAGGAAGAGAATGGCGCTATACTTCGGGGATAATATTTAAAATTTGAAAGTCATGCATGAGTGTAGAAGCCAAAAAAAGCTAAATTTTATAATTGCTATCTGAAAATGTCACACCACCTATGTTTAGAGGAGGTTCCGACCTATATACAAGATGGTATGCGTATTAACTCAATTCAGCTCGAAATCCACTTGAGCCCTTCTTACTCTCACCCGATGTTCACTGAACATTATTTCCACCAATAATAGTTTCTATATCCTGTAACATTGAAGAGCGTTGTCGTGGCCTCTGATTGTTGTATGGAACATTTTTGTGAAAGTGATTTCACTTTTGCGAAATTTGCGAAAGTTTTCGAGATTGTTTTTTTTTTCTTTTCCCAAATACACAAAGCGCCAAAAATACTATCCCCATATATGTTTAAAAAAAATCACAATGAGGGGGTTGGACGAGGGGGGTTGGACGAGGGGGGGGGGGGGGGGGGGAGGTCTGATCGATACAGCCCCATCACGTGAGTTTTTGTCTATGCATGTATGCCACACCCGAAATGTTCTTATTTAAGTTACGTGATTAGTGTAAAAAAATTCTCAACAAAGACATTGGTATTTCGGGTCTCGTTTTCATCACTATACATTATAGATGTTTGTTTTAGGGCTCGAAATAGTTGAATGATAGTTATAAAATGTAATGAATTACAAAAACAATCAAATACAAAAGTATAAAACAAGAAATAACATAACAAAATTAGAAAATACACAAAAGTAATATAAGATATCGGCTTGTCATTTAATATTTGATTGACTGTACATTATGCACTCTATTTGTATACTTTATAACAACATGATAAAATGGCAGAATTGTATCGCTTAAATGATAAATGAAACTCCACTGTCAATCAATGTTGTTAACTTGAACTTTTTAAATAATTTAACAGCACTGATCTTGCCATGTATATTCACACCATTTGACTGGATTGTGTACATAGTATGCATGGTTCGTACAAAGATCGATCGCAAGTGACAAGTGTTGTAAAATTGATATAGTAGAATCTTAACACAATGGATATAAATATGTTACCAACCTTTGGTTTTCTAATTAAATCGAACAATTGCATTTATTCAACTGTGACCGAATACAATAAGAGAAAAGGTTTACACAACTTCTACAAATTATGCTTGTCATCTCATTCGTTTGGAGACGGCGCTTAAACAATAACTTCATTAACATTAAAGGGGTAGTACAGTTTTGGTAAGGCTGAGCTTTAGTAACCAAAAACTGCATAATAACATTACAAACTAATAGTTATAACTCCACCATGCTCGGAAGGTATAAAGCCTGTTCTCATTCAAAAAGAGCCATTCAACACAAAAGGGCGCTCTTAAAAAACATTGGTTTCAACCATTTTGCATACAAAATTATGCATGTGATGTTTTGTTGAAATAAAGATTAAATAGAGAGATCATCAACAACTATTTAAAAACCTCTTTTGAAAACTTTCGAAAAAGTTTTTAAGCATGTTTTAAATTAAAAAAGAAAATCATCGAATACATCTGGGGCCCAGATTTATTCCGATCAGATATATTTATTGATATTTCAGCCGTTTCTGAATCGATTTTGATCAAATAAAGTTTATTCTGTCATTAAAATTGTATACTCTTTCAAATTTTACACTCAGTTTTTCATTATCTCACAAAAAAATTGTTTCGTGCAGCGCCCTCTATACCAAAACTGAACTACCCCTTTAACATCTTTTAAGAATTTAAGATGGCTATTGACATCAATGTTATCAGTCTACAAATTATTGTACTTTGGTCCAACAAATTATGCCATAGAATTAGGCTAATGCTGTATTGCAAACAACGTTATGCACCCTAGCACCGGTCAATATTTGCAATGTCATTATCATGGAGGAACACTGGAACAGGGCCAGTGTTACTTGAACCTGCTTAACCCTTGAGTATACGAGTTCTGAGTAATTTAGTAATACAAATCACCTTTTATTGGATATTTCATATCACAATTCCGATTCGACGTCATCACGTAGTATAATGAAGACTTACAACGTCATCATAATTAAACTGAAAGCGCCAAATACATGTACAAATCTGGTAACATATTTGACTAGTACACACGAGAATATAATCACATCTAATGACAAATGATTTCTTTTTAATAGGAAGACAAGACTGTAAAATTATGAAAGTGGGGGAAATGCGTTTATCCAGAAATAATAGTAAGACATTTGGATAAATCCCATACATAAAAATACATTGAAATAAGTTCAACGACTATTATGACACCCTTGTAATGGGAAATGTTGAATTCTACCTATCCATACCACAAACAACGGGAATGTGGTGTCCGGCGTATGATTATATCTTTTATATTCAGATATTGAGATAAATATATATAGGCCTAATGATAACAAATAGCAGGCAAGATCACTCACGCAGGCTAATCAACATTGTATTAACATGATAATACTGATTGTGACTCGAGAAGCACGCGATTATCTGGGTAGATTTTGAAAGAGCAATTTGGAAGCTATTCAGATTCGAACTTGGCCTTTGAGTGGACATTTTAGTATACAAAATTATCATTTTGATTATGAAATGCACGTTAAACTTAATTTATACAATAGCTATATAGCCTCAAAATATATTTCAGACACAATATGGATTAGATGGCATTAATGGGGAAAGTGCTCAAAACATGGGGTTCCGGGGGTCCCTTTTCCCAAATTAACATTCATTATCATCGGGCAACTATTGCGTGTAATAACTCATTGGCCCTTTAATAAAATGATACTGGAACGGCTAATAACTTAAAGGGGCTGCGCTGTCAAGTCCGAGGGCGCTTTCTAAAGGAACTCACACGGAGGCGCCATATTCCACGACGCGCGCTCTCAAGCTCTTTTCGCCTGGTATGCCTGATTTGTGATGCTAATACATGGTCACATGGTGCAGCTGCCCCAATCTATTTTTTTGAAAGCTCACTCAAGATTGAACGACGCAGCACCTTTAAGATTTTTCATAACACGTTACGACGACGGGAACCCGTTATCAGCGACAATCTTGGAGTAGACTCCTACTGATTTCTTGGGCCTGCGCTGTCGGGTGGGGTCGTTGTAGTCGACGTAGTGCATACCAAACCGCTCGCTGTAGCCCGACGCCCATTCGAAGTTGTCGAGAAGTGACCACGCAGTGTAGCCTCTGACGTCAACGCCGTCCAACTTGACCGCTATGGAAAGGGTGAGACAAAGAGAGAACAGAATATTACTATTGCACTTGCAGTAGCCCGAGTCCCATCGAAAGTTGTTAAGAGCTGGCCATGCAGTGTTACATCCCGGTGTTCTGCCAGGAGAGATGCATAATATTAATTCGTGTTTTAGTAAACTATTCTGCAACAATTTGTTAGAGACACACAGCATTTATCTTGCTAGTACATGTATATAGTCAAATAAAATGGAGATAACTGTTTATGTTTATTGTGAGCCCCCCCCCCCCCTTTCTTTATCTAAACGACCTCGCACTTTCCCTATGTTGATTTCACATCATTCGGGTTTGTGTCAGGTTTCTAATAGCTTCTGAACCGCACGAACATTGAACAGGGTAGAAGTACTATATAATGGTCTAATGGTTCTAATGGTTAGAGCAAGCACCGATTTAGCAATGCGAAGGACTTGGGTTCAATTTCCGGCGATGCAAATTTCCATTTCTTACTTTAAAATTTTTCATTATTTCTCTGTCATGACTCTCTATGCTTGAGCTTTACTTACAACAATGCAACAGGCTCCTTTTCCCTTCAACATAATCATTGATGATACCACATTTCTGTAACTTTCAATACCAAAACAAATATAAGAGTTCCTTACATTTCAAGACCTCGTTGATGTACGCTCTGTAGTACTTCTGTCTGATCACATCGTCGAGCTCGAACACGTCCGTGGTCGACACGCCATTCTCCGTCACGTAGATAGGCGCGCTGTATTGGACGTAGAGCCACTTCAACAACCGCCTGATTCCCCACGGAACCACCCGTAACCAGCTGGAGCCGGCTTGTGGCCATGCTTTATCCTGTGGTATCTCCGGGCCCATGTCCTTCCAGTAGCTCGGTGGGTTGGAGTCGTCTTCCGGTACCGCGCGGGCGTACTCGGTCGTGTAGTTGTTCAACCCCAGGAAGTCGCTGGTGCCCTTGATGTACGCAGATTCTTCGGCGGTAAACGTCGGTAAGCGCGATTCGCTGAGGCCCTGGCTGGCGCTCTTGGCTGCTATCCTCTGCTTCATGGCCTCGGGATAGTCCCCGTTGATGAAGATGGGATGAGCGTACCAACCGAAGTAGAACTGCAGACAGGTTTCTGCGGCTTCGACGTCCGCTTGGTTGGATCGATCGAAGGGTTCGACGAAATTGCCATTGAGAGTGATACCAATCTGGCCACCCTGAAAATAGACGGATTGGATGTTTAAAAGTTTGAACGTATAGGGTTGGGTCTCTGGAACACGTGCTGCTGACATAGCAGCACGTGTTCCAGAGACAGATAAGGTTTCAATACATTATATCGGCTGACTATATTAATCATGATGACTTTTGTTTGTTTGTTTTTTTTTTTATTTTTTTTTTTACATTTACACCTGAGCTCGACGAGTGAAACACACATTCAACCTATCTACCGGGGCGTAACTATGAATGTTATAAACAGATGTAAAAGCTTTCAAATTTTGTGGATGCAAACTGTACTAATGATAAACTACCACAGTTTTAGTCTCTCACTTGTTTACATCTGCCATGTACTTGATAGTTTAACCGGGGGATAAGATATATAGTGCACCGTGTATCCTACCTGCCATTTCCTGTACTTGTCGTCATAAGAGTGCCATGCCTTGGCGTGTGCCTTGATCAGGTTGTGCGACACCGTGTACAAACTGGTCCCGAGTCCCTTGATTCCTGGCGCAAAGTCCCCGATCCCGTACCCTTTGACCGACACGATCCACGGCTCGTTGAACGTGATCCAGATGGGAACTCGATCCCCGAACCTCTGAAAGCATAGCTCGGCGTAGTCGTTGAAGTGTCCGATGACGGCCTCGTTTTCCCAGCCGCCGATGTCCTGGAGAGCCTGTGGGAGGTCCCAGTGATAGAGGGTGACCATGGGCGAGATGCCGTTGTCTCTGAGCTCGTTGATGAGTCGGTTGTAGTACGCGATGCCGGCCTCGCTGACGCTGTTGAGTGTGCCGTCGGGAAGGACTCGGGGCCAGGCGATGGAGAAGCGGTAGTACTTGAGACCCATGGACTTCAGCAACGCAACGTCCTCCTTGTACCTGGATGATTAGGAACAAACATTGATACGTTGGCTACTAGCATGCCTAGAGACGATGGATGCAAGGAATCAAAGTAACATTTCCTTACTAGCAAGGGTGTAGAAATACTTGGCCTGTATTATGTCAAGTATTAAGTTATTAACGTTGATTATACCGTTATTAGGGTTAATGGATTAATGCATTTATTATTTGCTTATAAAGAAGATAATACTTCTGATAAACTCTTACTTGCTATAACTCTCGCACGCAACATCTCCATGGTCGCCGTTCAAGATGTTTCCTTCCTGGTGGCAGAAGGTGTCCCAGATACTCGGTCCTTTGCCGTCCACGTCCCACGCCCCTTCGATCTGGTAGGAAGACGTCGCCGAGCTCCAGGCGAAGCCCTCGGGGAACGTCCCGGACAGGAAGGCATCTCTCTCGGGGTCACTGAACACGTCCGGGAATACGAACTCGGGTACGGTGGACGTCGTTGTTGTACTAGCCATTGTTCCAGATCGCAACGAGCTCAAATGGACGTGTATTTTATTCACCACGCAACAACCGAGCTTTGTCAAACACGTGTGACAATGCAATTTCTTATATACAGCACCGTGTTTCGAATCGGGTGGACCTGACGCCCTTTTAAAAAACGGAAAATGGTATAGCACGTAAAGACAGAATGATATATTTACAGCTCTTCTCCATGTTTGTACAGTCGGTTCAATTACATGCTGCGTCCATAGGTTAATAGGCATCGAAGGGAACGGAATACGAGGTTGTGCAAATATGATATCCTATTGTGTTCTGAAATCGTGTCTGCGTCTGTGCGGAATTGTTTATTAGGTTGGACTTTGCATTTCGGGATCGTTCGAGATTTTCTCTAGAAATGAAATGCAATTACCGTTATTATATTGATGAGACACCCTGTTTTGCTGATTGTAGGCTTATCTTTTGTAAGACATGTATTACAGATGGGACTCCATCGATCAGTTTAATTCGGGAACTTACTTGATCAGATGATAGAGTGCTATTTGCACAATGGAGATGAACATAAACACGATGATTGCTCGAAAAGCTGATAACAGGCCATAGCATCGGGTTAGAGTGAGAAAGGCGTTAAATCGAATTTTGCTAAATTGAGTTCTACATAGTACCATATTGTACGTCGAAGCTTTTTGATATGTGATGCCAAATTTTCAGATAGTAGTTATTTAAAGCTGGGTAATATTTATCGAATATAAACGAGGGCATTATTGGTTTCTACAGGGCTCCAAAATATTAAACATGATTACATTTAAAAAGTGACGTAGCGCCATTAAGTCTGTCTTAACAATGAAAATGGAAACATGGCTTATCTGATTCAGAATAAATTCTCCATGAAGATTCATCAAACCTTCAAACAAGAACCCAAATGAACCCTTATACTTCGGTTACTGAAGGCTTTCCAGGGGGGGGGGGCTTTATATTTGTATAATTTGTATTATATTGTAACAAAAACATACATTAGCTTCATGTACCATTTCTGTTAAACTCTGATTTGACTATATAGGGTCCAAAATCATCGACAATGGCCATGATGGCGTAGCTAATGGGGTGGGGTCATGTGGCGCACGTGCCCTCAATAATCTGACATAACGACAGAAACAACAACAACATATGGGTATCCATTGCAATGAAATGGGAAGTGCATATATTATACAAATATGCACCCAAAATTTCCGTGCCCCCCCCCCCCCCCCCCCCCCCCACGCTAGTGAAGCAGCACCGGAACTCAGGGGCGGATCTAGCTTTTTGCAAAGGGGGGGGGGGGGGTTGACCTTTTTTCACTGATACATTTTCACTTGGCAGCCCAAGGGGGGGGGGGGTTAAACCCCCTAAACCCCCCGTAGATCCGCCACTGGAACTATTATACTTATACTAATTCTATATTATAAACGAATCGATAGGGCGTTGACTATCACGCAGTCTCCCATACATATTGGTCTTGAAGGTCATTGCCATTTTCCAACAGCATAGTTAGAACACAAAGCTGTCGTCACGCATTTTGGAAATGAAACGTCTAAGGAAAATATATACAAAATAATGGTGACCGTTGAGAATTTGTATGAAGAAAGAATTTTTGAACGATGATGTCTAATCCAAAGTCCATCAAAATCAGTTTTCTTTAAATATGCAGACTATGAACGTAATTTCGGACAACAATGGAATATTATGTTTGCACAGCTTTATTGTTCTGCCTAGTTGTTAGTTAGTTTGTTAGTAAGCTATTTAGCTAGGTTGTTAGTTTGTTTATAGTTAGTAATAGTTAGTTAGTTCAGTACTTAATATTTTGATTGTTCTTTTTCTTTGCTCTTTTTTAGTCACATTAAATATTTCTGGTCATTTTCTTTAAATGTTTGAATTGATTATTTAAAAAAAGCTGCATCACTCCGGTGATCCCTCGCATATTATCCCCAAGTTGATTTCTATCCTTCAGGTTTATGTCAGGTTTATAATAGCTTCTGACCACACGAGCAATGCAAATTAAGGGGTTTCAGGGACGAACGCCGTACGAGGGTTTTCTATAGCTCAGTCGGTAAGAGTACCGGTCTAGCAATCCGGAGGTCTCGGGTTCGAATCCCGTTGGAATCCCATTTTCTTTGCTCTTTTTCAATCACATTAATTATTTCTCACTCAGATATTATTTCTTGTCTCTGCGACATTGGTCATACAATACAGATTTACCAATCGTATTTTAAAAAGGATTTATTATTAATTTAGATAGATAGTTATTTAGCTATTTTTAAAGTTAGTTATATAGCTAATTAATTAGTTAGTTAATCGATTACTTCGCTACTTAAGTTAGTTGGTTAGTTAGGTAGTTAGTTACATTCAATATCCTATATACATACTTTTATGATGAAGACACACATACATGCAGTAATAAAAATAATAGTTATTCACAATCTCATCACACACCTCATTCGCGCATGTTACTGTTACAGCTAAATGTCGTTCTGCATTCTGTACACAAACTTACAAACACAAACAATTTGATGGGTAAACCATGCCAAATAATTTGAATCACATCATTTGATTGAAATATACACTTTTCATTGTTATTGTGGTTGTTAGTTAGCATTGGTTAAACAATAATAATTATGTATCTACAAGAAACCAATAATTAAATAGGACTGATCTTCAATGTCCGAATACCGGAGATCACCAATATAGGTATACTTGTATTAATTTCCTGCGAATGTTCATCATAAGCATGCAGAGTGGAAACGTTATTCACCCAGGATAAGTTAAATCAGATATATCTCAAGCATTATTTTATGAGATTATTACTATAGTACATTTTATTTTGCTGGAAGAATCTCGATGTATTCGCCAATACAAATAATAGGTTCGATTTATAAAGCGCCCAATATGATACAATATCATCTCTAAGCGCTTTACACTATTATTACCCTTGTCATTGGATACAATGCAAACTGGTCAGCGCACATGATGAAGTATGGCGAAAAGAACATTCTAAGGGGCCCCGTTGCAGAAAGAAATACAATCGATTGTAAGTTACAATTAATTGTAAGTCAGATCATGTGTTCTAAATGCGCGAATCTGATTGGTTGAAACACACAAAGTTTCTGACTTAGAATCTTTCTGCAACGGGACCAAGAACACAATAACAATCACAAAGTACAGCGAGTATTTTCTCCTTTTGACGGGATTGTCGTGGTATATTGGTTCGGGCCTCCTTCTTTCGAAATGAGGGCCTTGGTTCGATTCCCAACCACGGTACATGAAGTGTGTCCTCTAGCCTAGCAGGTGTAGTAAATGGGAATGAATCGAACCCAACATATTACAAGTTCTTGAAGTGTTTGTAAATGTAGCCTACATAATATATTTTGAATGTATTACGTAAAACACAAAAATAAGCACATACTGCAACAACAGATCCAAATATAGACGTCCCTGCGGTCTCTATCAACGCGCTCTGGGTCCCGTTGCAGATACTGTAGATATAATCGATTGTAAGTTACAATATTGATTGTGTAAGTCAGAGACTTTGCGCGTTTCAACCAATCAGATTCGCCCATTTAGAACACATGATCTGACTTACAATTAATTGTAACTTACAATCGATTGTTTCTGCAACGGGGCCCATCTCTGAGCTTTAGTGAGCCATCAGCGTTGAAAAGACGACAATGAAGCAGCCCATTGGGAACCATTGATTTATCTGTCAAAAATATAAATGTTTTAATATTTATTTTACAAGTATGACCCTGTCACTGATTGCAGCCCAATGAATGGGATTGAGCGTAAATAGTGTTAGTGCGTCATCAACGTTACGACGACAACGACAACGACAACACGGCAAACAGGCAGGTGATCAGGACCCCAGCGGTGGCTCTTACCGTCGACGCCCCGCTCGTGCTCCGGACGAACCCGTTGTTCGTCATGATCTCCTTGAGTACGGCGACCGAATCCTTGGCGTAGCGGGTTCGCTCGGGCACGGTGAAATCGACGTAGTGGAGCCCGAAGCGCTGGCTATATCCGGCGGCCCACTCGAAGTTGTCCATCAGGGACCACGCTGTGTAACCCCGTACGTCCACGCCGTCCAATCGGATGGCTGCAAAAATGGAGCAATTAACACAAAATAATGATAATAATAATAGTTGACGTTCAACTTCCTAGCAACTGATAGGTAATACATTGTTTAGAATCATTACCCATATTTACCCATTCCCAATGGCAATTAAAAAGTTGTGACGTCACACTTTAGTAAAAGAAACCTACACATTTTGTATACGTGTGCGTGTGATCATAAGTGGGCCCTTGTCTAACCTTGGATTAAAGGCACGCAGGCCTTGGTTAACAGCTGCGCTGTAAAATGTCATCCCATCAAATTAATGTACGGATAACAATGTATTCTATGAATATCCATACCTTTCAAAACCTCGTTGATGTAGGCCGTGTAGTACTTCTGCCTGATGACGTCATTCACCTCGAACTTGTCCCCGGTGGAGACGCCATTTTCCGTGACGTAGATGGGCACCCCGTACTGTTTGTAAATCCAGTTGACCAGACGTCTGATTCCCCAGGGGACGATCTTGAGCCAGCCCGACCCAGAGCCAGGCCAGTATCCTTCCTGCCACGTGATGACATCCGAATCCTTCCAGTAGCTCGGAGGGTTAGACAGGTCCTCCACGTTGGCCACGGCATAGTTGGACGTGTATGTGTTCAGTCCGAAGAAGTCGCCCGTGCCTCGGATGTACTCGATCTCGTCCGCGGTGAATTCAGGCAGGCGCGACTGGTTCAGACCCTGCGCTGCGCTCTTCTTCGCGATCTTGGTCTTCATGACCTCGGGGTAGTCACCGACGAAGATCGGGTGGGCGAACCAGCCAATGTTGAATTGGAGTCCGCGGTCCGACGCGTCGAGACTCGTCTGGTTGTTCTTGTCCCAGGGATCGGACCAATCAGAATTCAGTGTGATTCCGATTTTACCATTCTGAAACCAATTAGTTCATCGTTAATTTATTTATTTATGTATTTCTTTACATTAACCCATTAACCAATTTTTAAAGCTTAACCAATCTTTGATTAAAAAGTGTCGACAGCTAGCTTGGAATAATATTTAAATTCGATAGCTAAAATTTGTATTAGCATCCCCTGTAACCCTCTGGCAACCTCATATCAACCTTTAGTCACATCCACTACTAACTGTCATCGTCGACATCTCAATTATCACTACCATTATCATCATCATCATCATCATCATCATCATCATCATCATCATCGTCATAAAAAAACAAAGTCACCTGTTACCTCGGTTGCTCTGTAGTTGTTGTCGTACGTGTGGTAGGCGGCAGCGTGTGACTTGATGATATTGTGCGTCACCCTGTAAGGAGCATACGCGATCTCGGCCAAGCCTGGAGCAAAGGTCCCCGATCCGTAGCCAAACAGGGACACGATCCACGGCTCGTTGAACGTGATCCAGAGAGGGACTCGATCCCCGAACCTACTGAAGCAAAGGTCGGCGTAGTCGTTGAAGTAGTCGACGATGTCCTCGTTGTCCCAGCCGCCGATGTCCTGGAGAGCCTGTGGGAGGTCCCAGTGGTAGAGCGTGATCATGGGCTTGATGCCGTTGGCAGCCATCTCGTTGATGAGGTTGTTGTAGTACTGGATACCGGCCTCGTTGATGTTGTTGGTCGTGCCTTCGGGGAGGACGCGCGACCACGCGATGGAGAAGCGGTAGTACTTCAGACCCATGTCCGCCATCAGCTTTACATCCTCGACGTAACTGTTGAAATTGCCAAAATAATACTGTTTACGAAAAGTGATACGTTCTAGAACACTAATGTCACATTAATGGTATGAGAATCTCACTTCTTGTCTCTGCGACTTTGGTCATAAAATACAGATTTACCAATCGTAAAAGGATTTATTATTTTGCTCATCTCAAAATAATGGTGTGCTATACAGGGGCGGATCTTAGCTTTTTGCTAAGGGGGGGGGGGGGGGGGGGGGGTGGGGGTGGCGGGGGTTGACCCAATGACGATGCGGATACTGTGTGGGTCTGGACACATGATGGCGTTTTTCTATGCACATCACATTTTCACTTGGCAGCCCAAGGGGGGGGGGGGGGGGGGGTTAAATCCCCTAAACCCCCCGTAGATACGCCACTGCTATACTTTGTGTGGACCATAATAAATCAACTACATGACTACCTCTTGAACTAGATCATTATATCGAATCGGTATTTAAATAACAACAATAGAATAAGGAAAGTACAATCATTTATCACCTGAAGAAAGAATGGCAAAGAATGATTATTATATTTTATTTCAATACAACTGTCGTTTCCAGATATTGTCGGAAACTTACTTGTTGTAGCTATCGCAGGCGACGTCTCCATCCTGGTTGCTGTAGATGTGGCCACCTTCGTGTGTGAAGGTATCCCAGATACTGGGTCCCTTGCCGTCAGCGTTCCAACCCCCTTCGATCTGGTAAGCGGACGTCGCCGAGCTCCAGGCGAAGTCATCGGGGAACGTCCCGTAGTAGAAGGCGTCTCTCTCGGGGTCGTTCCACATGTCTGGGTAAACGAACTCGGGCTCGGGCTCGGGCGTCTGCGCTGTCGTCGACCACATAGTTCCAATGACGGCGATTGCGATGACAAAAAGCTTCGCGAAAGACATCATTGCGATATCGACTGTCTGAATATTCCGTCAACGAGTGCGAATGCTAATCCCTTTTCACGGAATTATATTTTTGACGATTTATGACTGATTCAAATCTTTTGTCGTTGAAGTTATCTTTGTATGCCCCCTTTTCAGGGCAACTAGTAAGTACTGTGTCGATTTTTAAAAACTCGAATGATATGTTTTGTCGACGAATTAGGCTTGAAAAATATTCCTGATCACTGTTCCAGCATTTCTACAAATTATAACTAGTGGGGTGTATCTAGGGTTTGCTCCCGCATTATCAGGACTATTAGGTAAGTCTATATCTTGTGATGGTTAAATGTTTTCTTGCGTAAGTCCAAGTCCTCGGAATGACTGTTTAATTTGGCCAACTAATCTTGCGATTAGTAATGTTATCACTGCAGTATATAGTTACATAAGATTATAACCTGTGATCATTGATCACTTTGTTGGGTTATCTCAGAACAAGGTCAAAGGTTTAAACAAAGCTACAACTATATATTGTTATTTTGTAATGGTTCAAACCTAGTTGAAAAGCTCACTGATCATGTTGATATCTTGATGAAATGTTTGTGGTGTATACTAGCCGAAATAAGTTAATGATTATACATTTGGTCAAATGTCCGAGGCAAATATGCAGTAATTATATTTTTGCTTGTGTTTTGTTCTTTTTGGAACAAGCCTATGCCTATAAACTTGTCATTGAAACATACATTTTTACAGCATCTAATCTATGTCATTCATCTTACTGTACTTAATATTTTATATGTAAATGGCATTATTGTTATTACAAACATGCAAACTTCCACAATAGTTTCTTAAATCATATTCTTGTATTCGCACGCAAACATTACAACTAGCCATCTAGCGAGGAAGAACGTGTTTTAGCAAGAGCACTGGTCCGTTTAATTTTGCTTATCATGTGAATTTGCCTTTAAGTGTTTACACAAAGATAAGTTAGTAGTGATTATGAGGCCTACCTGAAATGTGTGGAATGATGTGTTAAGCCTTCATTTGTTGGTATTGAAATAATATTATATATACATGTAGTACATGGCTTTTTAAAGGTATTTAGTTGAAAATGTTGAAAACATTACAGATTCTTCTGAAGCAAGACTGGAGGAATGTAAGAAAATGACACTTTACCCGATTTGCAACTAATCCACACACTGATGAAAAGTAAGATAATACGAGTGTCAAATTACATGTCAACGTCCATCGTATCATTATGTACAATGACAGTTAATCTTTCTGTTACGAAACTCGTTTAAAGTTTCATTATACCGGGAAGGTGTATTATACAACATTGAAATTCGGGTCAGGTAGCTTCAATGGACATGGATGTCGTTCAATGTGGTTTAAAATATTTCATAACCGAAGAATACAAATTATACATTCGACATGTTCGAACAGTCATGTGAATAGCGACAATCAAGTAAAGTGATCTCTGTAGACAGGTGACCTCTATTATAACACCTTCCATACTATTGTTTTGATGGTCACTATAGACATGTTAGCTGCGGGAGACAGATGGCCACAAATATATATTATTTTAGTTCTAAAGACACGACAGAAGATATAAACAAAAATAACTCATGAATAATACACATATTCCATTTTTAATTCCATTTATTTAATCGTATTGGAAAGTCTTTTTTGTACCATTTCGTATTCGGTAACATGGTTGAATACATTGGCCTGTATTCACAAAGGAGGTTTGTACAAACCATGGTTTGACAATGGTTTACATCTATGGAATGCTGCTCGCATACCATAAATTGTAAATCAACATTGTTAACAAGTATGGAGTGTACATTCCTTCTCCATCAGTTTACAAATGGCATTCCATAGATGTAAACCTTGGTCAAACCATGGTTTGTACAAACCTCCTACAAATCTGAATACGGGCCATTGGTACTATGTTAAATTGTTGCATATTAAAATGACAGTTACTAATAATGGTATTAAGTCTACATGCGTGCTATAACAAATTCTTTAAAAAGTTTATCAAGTGTGACCTTGCTCATTCATTATCAGCTAATCAGATATTAAAGCTGAATGTAATAAACCATTTGTATTTTCATTTCGTTCAAATGTAACAAGTTTACATTGGAACTTGAAACAATCATCCCAGTCGAGTGGTTTTATCGCAGATTTTAAATCCGGACACTAAATAACTATCTATCCAATAATCAAGGCAACTTCCTTCATAAAGAATTCTTCAAAATCTTCAAAACATGTAATACAAACTCTTTACAGGAAATGAGATCTTTATATTCCGTTCGGTTAAAAACATTGAACATCATTAGTACAGCTATTTCACCAATAATCATTTGGCTATTATGTATATTATATTTTGAATCATATCTCTCAATCATGACATTGTTATTACTATGAGTTTCAGAGTTCTTCCTCCGCGAGTAGGCGTGCCGATTCTTCTTCCACATCGCCCCGCCCCAAGGTTTTCGGTACTCGCTGGGCCTTCCGTAACAGGACAACCATCACGACAAACATTACCACGACGAAGAACGACAGCCCGACGACGGCAAGGATCCACGGGTTGGTGGTCGACGCCCCATTGGATTGATGGAGATCTGTAAATTCACGCAAAAGAGACGCATATGAGTAAACATAATTCAACAATTATTCTGAAAATAATTGCTACTTCCAATTTTTCACACGTTTTTCACACATGTTTTCTTCATAACTTTATTACTATGTATTATATCATTTAAAGCATGAATATAAAAATGTCACAACATATGCAATAAGATACACATTTGAATAAGTCCATGACATTTGATCACGCTACAGCGTAATATAGCAGTCAACAATCTCACTGTAACCATTTTCTTCTCTAACGACTGCATTACTATACCATCAACTTTGTTTTAATTTATATATCATCGTTATTTAATGATCAATTATAACGACTGCATTACTATACCATCAACTTTGTTTTAATTTATATATCATCGTTATTTAATGATCAATTATAACGACTGCATTACTATACCATCAACTTTGTTTTAATTTATATATCATCGTTATTTAATGATCAATTATACATTATTATTACATCAACTATCACTAATATCAATTATCAAAGGATGCATATAATACCAACCTTCGTCACCGGACTCTACGTGTGAGATACCACCCTTCGAGACCCCTTGAGGAGCTCGGACGATACGGAGGGGTCCTCGAGTAAAGCGCTCCGTCTTTAAGGCACCTCCAACACTCCTCCTCTGACGCAGGGGGGCTATAGCTCCGACCATGCACCCCCGGGCCTCGGCACACTGGGATTCCAAGTCGTCAGCCTCGCACACTAGCAAGTTGCAGTGGATATACACCTGTAAGACGATTCAATTATAGTAAATTCGGGATCTAAGAATGAAACATTCAAACATGTCAAATGAAACGTTAAATTGTTAGATCACCTCCAACGCTACGCCGCCGAGATAGAGGTAAGGGCCAGCTTCGCACACCAATAATGTTGCAGTGGTTGGAATCGTAAACAGTAAGACAAGAACAAGAAATAAAACGCTTCATATTATCCATAGAGCACCTCCTATTACAGCACATACTTCTCCTACTATGCCCCATGGTCTCGGCGAACTTTGACTCCAAGTAGGTTTTTAAAGAATCCCAATAAAAAATAACATTTAAACTCACGTATTCATCCTGGTCTACGAATCGGAAAGTGTTGATAACCACCCCAATACGCCGATCATCCAGCTCCGTGATGTTTGCCTCATCAGTATCTACAGGACAACTGCAGTTGAAAATATGATTATAGTTCATAAGTATTCATATAATCACAAAAATGCTTATAAAGACATAATGCAATAACCAACGGGAATCTGTATTAATAACTAATGAATACGACACGTGATATATCAAGTACGCTATACAAGTAATCTATATAATGAATTACGAAGTCTCACCCCTCGACTATGAAATCGTAAAAGACTTCGTCATCGTAATCGGACATCGGGGTCGCCCTGCACGATTTAATCGAGAGGTCGAGGTCAGCATCGGAAGAGGCAACAGATGCCGCAAAATGAAGCTTCTCATTTAAACCGACACTCAGCGGGTATTTCTCAACCACGGTTTCGTACGTCTCGTCAGTATAGAGGTCGAAGTCGAAGTCGTAGACGCCGTCCTCTTCGAGTGTCTTGTCGATGGTGTAGTCGGTAAGCTGGAAGGTCTTTGGTCCGACGCGCTCGCTACGGTTGTACGAGCACGACAGCGGGATGTCGATTGCGTAAAGACGGCTGATGGCTTCCCCTGCTTCGTAGCGGTTGACCACGCGATTTGTGTAAATCATCTTCCCAGAGGATTCCTGCGATGTGATATTAAAGAAGAAAAAGTGAAAATACCCAGTGATATCGTTGCTTACATCAAAACGTTCACTTCAATGATTGCCAATCATAATATTGATCTTAATCAGAATAATATTGCAACGAATCTTACACGAGTGACATATACGTATTCAAGAATTATACACAAATTGCTTTGCTACATCGATATAAGTCAGCAGGGTCACTCAATAAAGCAGTATAATCTACTGTAGACGCAAGAATGTCCTACCGTTCTTGAATTTCCACACCTATCAAGTGCAGTAGCAAGCCTGATAATGTCGATGCCCTCCTTGGTCGTGTCCTGCCCCCAACACGACATCGCTGTTGAGTTCGAGTTTTCGAAGTGGACATCGGAGCCAGCCATGTCATCACTCAGCAGTGACTTCGGGATGTCAACAACCATTTGGTTTCCCGTGCAAGTCAACGTGATGCCATCGGTGTCTAGTTCTAGACGATGGAATGAAACCGAATATGATTTTCATTTTTTATGAGATTATTTAAATTTAAAATGATTTTAAGTTTGCGAATCGTCTCTAGTATCGTCTCTTAGTTCGCGAATCGTCTCTCTTATAATCCTTGGGAGCTCATAACTGTACAAATTATAGTCGGTTTAAAAGAAGGCTTATCATACAATTTAGTCCTGTATGTTTTACCTTCAAAGTACATTGACGTAGAATAAATTTTCTTAACTACCACATTGGTTTGAAACCGTTATTCTAACATGATATAATATGATTATCATGATAATGTAGTTCTTATTCTTAAATCTTGGGTTTCCCTACGTCTAATTCGTTCCTATCATCATTTATATGATATAATAGTGGCAGTACAAACTTACCATCCGGGGAAGGGAATCCATTGTTGGCAATGATCTCTGCGAAGGAGCTAGCCGATTGTTTTGGGACTCGTGTAAGATCTGGATCGCTGAAGTTGATGTAATGCATCCCGAAACGCTCAGTGAACCCGACCGCCCATTCGAAGTTGTCCATGAGTGTCCAGGCGACATACCCACGGACATCGACATCGTCAAGAAGGCTAGCTGATGAAGATAAGGAAAGACCAATAGCGATATTACAGCATTTGATATAGTGCAAATTCTTCGAATTCGTATTTTGGTCAGGTTAATTGAGATAATGTTGCATGTAGAATAAATGTGTATATTCTACTGCCTACTCAAAGTTATTCATGGATGTGAAGGCAACTAAAACATCGGTCATCAACGTCATTAAGAAGGTAAGCTGAGCAAGAAAATGAAAGAAGTAAAGCTGTATTAAAAAAAATAAGATATTGCGCAAATTTCTTTGAATTCGTGCTCGCTTAGAAATCATCAAAGACAAAGTTATGCATCTAGAAACGCTTGGTGAATCCTACAGCCATCTCGAAGTTGGCCATCAATGTCCAGGCGATCGCGGACATCGACGTCATCCAGAAGGCTAGCTGTGAATACAAGCAATGGAATATTCGAATTTGCCTGACTTAAAAAATGAGCTTCTAAATCCTCTTGCCGAAGGTTCTCCCTTATCTCAATCATTTTCCGATTGCTCGTAAGAGGCAAACAACCAGACACAGCCCCGTAATGAAACATATTGTTCAGGAAATTCGAGAATTGAAAGGAATTATTTATATGACTTATCCCAGTCATTACAGCATCGAACGGGTTAACAGAAGGTCTTAGGTTCGAATCACGTATAACTCCAGTTTTCTATCTGCGGAGAATTTGTAAATTTCCCTTATTTATATCGTGAGCTGTCCCATGTGACTGTTTGTTATATAAAAGAAAGACGCATAACAACAGTATTTTGTTCTAATCCGCAACATCTTCAGAACGAGCTTAGTGAAAGATGATGTACCAACATATTTTGAGAGAGATAAAGCGGGGATAAAGCCTACCTTTCAACACTTCATTGATGTACGCTCTGTGATAGTCTGCTCTAACTGTGTCGTTAAGATCATCTGTATCATTTGTAGCCATTCCGTTTTCAGTGACATATACGGGGACGTTATATTCCTCGTAAATCCAACCCAGAAGTCGCCGGATTCCCCAGGGCACGATACTGAACCCTTGGTGGGCCGTGTTCGGCCATCTCGGATCCTTGACAGGCAAGATATCCTGATCCAGGAAGTAGCTAATCGGAATGGACCGGTTGATCTCTGGGACAGGCAGAGTCAGGCTCGTCGTGTATGTGTTCAACCCGAAGTAGTCGGCGGTGTTTCTGATGTAGGCCTTTTCATCATCTGTGAACTCGGGTAGACGGGATTGGTTGAGGCCCTGATAATAGCTCTTCCGTGCTACTCTCTCCTTCATCACAGCTGGATAGTCTCCATCGATGAAGATGGGGTGACCAAACCAGCCGAGCGTGAACTGGAGGCCACGCTCGGCGGCCTCCACGTGAGACGGTACGCTGCGATTGAATGGCTCGAAGAAATCAGAATTTAAAGTTATTCCGACCTGACCTTCCTGTGGAACGAACAAGGAAAGTAAGTTTTATTTTAGTGGTATCCATCGGATTATTGTTTATAAAAGCTGTAGCATTATACCAGAGATTTCTTGGCGTTTTTAATCATCTTTCTTTGATAACATCTATCTTAGGTAGAACAACTGAAGGAGCAAGCGGGACGTACCTGGGTTAGCTTGTAGGTGTCGTTGTATAAGTGGTAGGCAGCTGCATGTGCCTTGATAATAGTGTGTGCTACAACGTACGTGATGGTGCCATCTCCCTCGATACCCGGTGCAAACTCGCCGTTACCGTGACCGAGTACGGTGACCACCCACGGCTCGTTGAAGGTGATCCAGAGCTTCACCCTGTCACCAAAGGTCCTGAAGCAGAGGTCGGCGTAATTGTTGAAATGCCCGATAACAGATTCATTCTGCCATCCACCACAGTCTTGCAGGGCTTGTGGAAGATCCCAGTGGTAGAGGGTCACCATGGGTGCAATTCCAGCATCCCGTAAAGCGTTGATGAGGTTATTGTAGTAGTCGATGCCCGGTTGGTTGATATAGTTGATGGTGCCGTCAGGAAGGATGCGAGACCAGGATATGGAGAAACGATAGTATTCCAGACCCATCGCTTTCATGATTCCTACATCATCCATGTATCTGGAAGAATATAATAACATTAAAATCGTGATTTGCTATAGATGCGATAAACGATTATTTGCGAGTTCAACATATAAATACAGATAATATATTATGTTTTCTTCGATATTAACTATTTAGAAACTACGTTATACGTACAAAAACGTATGTACATCTACTTATTGGGGGAGGAGTTTTCACTTCTGAAAGTATGATTTATCAAGCAAATTCCATCTGACTAGAATTGGATTGATTCAAGTATATGTCTCCAATTCAGTTGCGACGAATTCACAGTGACTTAAAGCAAGAAAGTCAATCTGAAACTCACTTATGATAGCTGTCACATGTGACATCACCCGTGCCATTGTTGGCGATATTCCCCGGCTCGTGTGTGAAAGTATCCCAGATGTTTGGTCCTTTACCGTCCTCATCCCAAGCACCTTCGATCTGATAGGCTGCAGTAGAGGTACTCCATAAGAACTCATCGGGGAACCTACCGTACAGGAAAGCATCACGCTCAGGATCGTTAAACACATCGGGGTAGACATAATCCACGTCGGTGTCTGGTGAAAGAAAGCCGAGAATGTATGACTCTTTCATGATGAAATCACGGTTAATGTTACTGCCAATACGTCTACGTACAAAAGAGTTTCAAGAATACTGTAATAAAAACGACCTCTGAAGCGTTATTTACTTCGGAGAGCGGATTGTATAGCACAAACGAACCCCCAAATTCACCCCGAATTGTACACTCTAGTGTAAACATGTACCTTTCAAAATATTGACATCCAAAAGGTGGCAATATAGTTTTCCTCCAACACCCAGTATGATTGTGTGATCATGGGCCCTAATTCTTCCCAAAACGTACCTTCAGTAGGCTGTGGCTCCTCTGGAGTTACTGTCGTAGGCTCCTCTGGAGCTTCTGTTGTCGCCTCCTGTTCGACGAACCCATTGTTTGCAATCAGCTCTGAGAAGAATCCTGCTGACTGTTTGGGAATTCGTGTTCGCTCGGGATCATCGAAGTCGATGTAGTGCATTCCGAAGCGTTCTGTGTATCCTACAGCCCATTCAAAGTTATCCAACAACGTCCAGGCAACGTATCCACGCACGTCGACGTCATCCAGAAGATACGCTGTGGAAAGTACAAAGAAAAGATGAATTATATATGAACAATCAGATTCTTGTCAGATTTTTACGGAACGCATGTATGAAATCTAACATTCCGAAGCGATATGTACATATCACATGCCACTCAAATCTGTATATCAGTGTTTTTGCATATTGTCTGGAAATCATATTTGCGTTGGGTCTTCTAATTTGATGTAATGTATTAGAAAGCATTCGGTATATCCCACTGCATCTGCAAAATTAACTATATGTGACCATGCAGCGTGAACATATGTTCTAGGAACTATTTTATAGCATTGGCATTGTTTTGACAAACGTCAATGGTTCTCTGTACCCAACGATAACTTTTGGCCTAGAATTAAGTACAAAACGTGTTTCACCTTTGAGAACTTCATTGATGTAAGCCCTGTAGTAATTGACTCTCACGTCGTCCTCTAGATCATCAGTGTCCTCTGTCGCCATTCCATTCTCGGTGACATATATTGGGACCTGGTACTCATTGTGGATCCACCCCAGGAGTCTGCGGAGTCCCCAAGGAACTATCCTGAAGAAGGCGTGGGCAGTCTGGGGCCAGCTGGAATCTTTGAACGGAAGGACGTCTTGGTCCAAAAAGTAGCTGACCGGAAGTGATGCGTTGACCTCTGGAACTGGTAGAGTGAGACTACTCGTGTATGTGTTGAGACCAAAGAAATCAGCAGTGTTTCTGATGAAGGACTTCTCTTCCTCCGTGAATTCTGGCAGACGAGACTGGTTCAAGCCTTGGAGGACACTCTTCTGAGCGACCTTCTCTTTCATGACGTCTGGATAGTCTCCGTTGATGAAGATGGGGTGGCCAAACCATCCCAGATAGAATTGTTGAGCCCGCTCGGCAGCCTCCACATGGGACTGGATGCTGCGGTTGAAGGGCTCGTAGAAGTCTGAGTTCAGGGTGATACCAACCTGTCCTCCCTGACAGACGAGACCGATAAAATGCAGAATTTGCACAATAAGCGTTAGTTCAGCAGAAATGTATATTGTAACAATATGCATTTTCTGCTGAACTAATCCTCATTATCAATTTGTGCATTTCTTAAGATTACATTTTAATTCATGGGATGCGCATCAAAGTATACAATGTTTATGTTATGTTTAGTACTTCCTTCATCGATTCATCTTACCACCAAGTTGTATGCGACGGTATTTTTATTGTAATATTTTATCAGATTTCTATGAAATATGATGTAATAAAATTCGTAGAAGATATTATGAGTTTGTATTTAATTGAGTTCAGTCATATTATTAAGGCTGTAAAACATGAAACTGCCTTCGACATTCCATTCTGTCTAAACATAAATGTGGTTATTACTTCAAGAAAAAAATATAAGGATACACATTCTCTAACAAAATATACAAACCTGACTTGAGCGATATGTGTCGTTGTACGTGTGGTACGCACGAGCGTGGGCCTTGATGATCGTGTGTGCGACCACGTATGTCGTGGTGCCATCTTCGCTGATACCGGGGGCAAACTCTCCCGTGCCGTAACCGAGAATCGTCACCACCCACGGCTCGTTGAAGGTGATCCACAGATTCACCCGGTCTCCGAAACTCTGGAAGCATAGGTCTGCGTATTCATTGAAGTACTCGATCAGGGATTCGTTTGTCCAGCCGCCGATGTCTTGGAGAGCCTGTGGCAGGTCCCAGTGATATAAGGTGACCATCGGAGCTATTCCTGCTTCTAGCATGGCATCGATGAAGTTGTTGTAGTAGTCGATGCCCGGTTGGTTAATGTTATCGGTCGTACCATCAGGAAGGATTCGAGACCACGAGATAGAGAAACGATAGTACTGTAGACCCATATCTTTCATGATTGCGACGTCATCCAGGTATCTAGAAAACAGTATAAAAAAGAATAGAAAATCATAACGCTTCGAACGATGGTTTTAATTAAAATACTCATTGCCTTTTGTACATTGGGTTCACTAGGGAAATACACAATTGCAATACACAAATATCAACCCTAGATTGAAAATGCAATCGCTTTGTCGGTTTGTTTTAAAGTTTGCTTATTCGTAATCTGCCTCCCGAATTTATCATTAATATATTCCAGTGTATTTAGGTATCGTACTTGTTGTAACTGTCGCAGGCAACGTCACCAGTGCCGTTGTTAGCGATGTTCCCCGGCTCGTGTGTGAAAGTATCCCAGATGCTCGGTCCCTTTCCGTCCGCATTCCAACCACCTTCGATCTGATAGGCCGAGGTGGATGTGCTCCATAGAAAATCATCGGCAAAAGTTCCATACAGGAAGGCATCTCGCTCCGGGTCGTTGAAGACATCAGGATATACAAACTCCAAATCTGGTTCTGAAATGGAAGATTAGAATACGTCAGGATACAATTTGCTTGTTCTGAAAATTAAGGATATTAAAGACGTCGGGATATACAAACTCTGGTTCGAATTGGAAGGATATTGACGACGTCAGGATATACAAACTCCAATTCTAGTTCTGAAATTGAAGGACATTGAAGACGTCCGGATGTACAAACTCCAAAATAGACGTTAGGATATAGCACACCAAGACCGGTTCTGCAATGGAAACCACAATTTCGAAAGCGTTTTTGTTTATTAGGAACAGTGTACAAACTGAAAATAAAATGGCTTATATAATCATGTTGTGTCTTTAGGTAATTGCAACAGGCCTAAATGAACAAGATGACGTAAATTATATGTCTTTTTGAAAAAAATATGAAAATGTATTAATGGTGAATCATAATTATTGTTAAATTATTGGTTTAGATGTACAGTTGTGATCTTTGAGTTATGGATACGATTCGTGCTTCTATCACATTTAAGTACCTTCTGTCGCTGAATCAGTCGGTGACATGGGCTCTGTTACTTGCTCAGTTGGTTCCTCTACTGCGATGAAACCATTTTCACTGACGATCTTGGCAAACGATTCTGCAGATTTCTTCGCAATGCGCGTACGGTTTGGATCCGTGAAGTCGATGTAATGCATGCCGAAGCGTTCTGTGTATCCCACCGCCCACTCGAAGTTGTCCATCAGCGTCCAGGCAACGTATCCCCGGACGTCTGCACCATCAAGAAGATAAGCTAGTCGAGGAAGGTAACAAAGAGAAGAAGATTTACATTTAAAGATCAGTTTAGGTGTCTTTGGATTTGGTTTACGCATTTAGTTGTAGAATGTTTGTAAACAAATTCAAAGTATTACGTCTTATATCCCACAGTCTGATTAAAGTTATTTATCAGCGTCAAAGCAACATATCCTGAGCCCCATCAGCACCATCCAGACGATTAGCAGGTTTTAGAAAAGACATACAAATCATAACTGTTTATCGAATAACTTAATTATTGGCAGCTTGACAAGGGCCAGAAAAGCAGCGGAAACGTTATTTTTCAGCATCTTCACATCGTGAGTCGACGGGAGAAGAACAACATTTAGTCCTTACTGTTGTTTAATCATGCACTGTGTAAAGAAAACGAATGCACTACATTAATAATGACTGTCTGTCTCGCCTCACGAGAGTAGAAGCCCCTTTTCCGTAATTTTATTTAAGTAGCGATTGACTAGTTAGAATTAACCATGAATCTGCACACGTCTACTCCTACAATTTGTTACGATTCGTTGTTCAATGTCTATATTTGCATGTCACGGAATAAAATGCTCACCTTTTAGAACTTCGTTGATGTACGACTGAAAGTAGTCTACCCTGACCGTATCATCGAGACTGTCCGTATCATTGGTAGCCATCCCATTCTCTGTAACATAGATAGGAATGTTGTACTCGTTGTGAATCCACGTCACCAGCTTCCGGATACCCCATGGGACAATATTGAAGAACTGTTTAGCCGTTGACGGCCACCGTGGGTCCTTGAGAGTGATGACATCCTGATCGGTCCAGTAGCTGATGTCACTGGGTCGATCAAGGTCGGGCTGGGGGAGGGCCAAAGCGCTCGAGTAGGTATTGAGTCCGAAGAAGTCTGCCGTCTTTTGGATGTATGACTTCTCAGTTTCGGTGAACACGGGGAGGCGCGACTGGTTGAGACCCTGAGCAGAACTCTTCTCGGCGATCTTGACTTTCATGACCTCGGGGTAGTCTCCGTCGATGAAGATGGGGTGAGCGAACCAACCGAGATTGAACTGGAGCGCGCGATCGGCTGCCTCCATGTGCGACGGTACGCTGCTGTTGAACGGCTCGAAGAAATCCGAATTCAATGTGATACCAATTTGCCCTCCCTACATCAGTGATTGGAATGGAAATAATTGATATTAGCCAGAATTTTGTATAAGATGCGCAATGTAAACTGCTTAAACACCATCCAACATGTCCAAGTAAAAGATTGCGATGTTCACGAGATATAGGTCTCTGTAGACAAGCTCCTTTACACATAATCTGACTTTTGAATAACTATGTCTTGTCCTATAGGCGAGTCGTCACTAGACATGTTAGAACAAAATTATGTGGCTGGATGCACTTACTCGACAGTGACAAACGTAATATAAAAATTGCGATAATGAAAGTGCATCGCTAGATTGGCATGTTCAGGTTATCTTATCTGTTTATGGATTTAATAATTTTTATTTTCTGAAGAAGACGTAATATAAGCCTACCTGGAGCGGACGGTATGTGTCGTTGTATGTGTGATACGCACTTGCGTGGGCCTTGATGATGGTGTGCGCGACCACGTAAGTTGTAGTTCCATCTTCTTCGATGCCGGGGGCGAACTCTCCCGTGCCGTAACCGAGCATTGTCACCACCCACGGCTCGTTGAACGTAATCCATAGCTTCACCCGGTCTCCGAAGCTCTGGAAGCACAGGTTGGCGTACTCGTTGTAGTACTCGATCAGGGATTCGTTCGCCCACCCGCCGATGTCTTCTAGAGCCTGTGGCAGGTCCCAGTGATATAATGTAACCATTGGAGCTATTCCTGCTTCTAGCATGGCATCGATGAGGTTGTTGTAGTAGTCGATGCCCGGTTGGTTGACGTTATCGGTCGTACCATTAGGAAGGATTCGAGACCACGATATAGAGAAACGATAATACTCAAGACCCATCGCTCTCATGATTTCTACATCTTCCATGTATCTATTAAAAAGTAAAAATGTGCCATAAAAATAAAAATAAGATTTGTTTTTTATTCGCAGATTATGTATATCATACTAAATGAATATGCATGCATGTCTTCTTGTGAAGAAAGATGAGATGGTACGTTTACTTTGTTCTCTTATGACTAAATGGGCGGATTCAAGAATTAAAAGCATACATCCCCTGACAAGCACACGAAAACAGACGCATACACCCAGCGCATACCTTATACATATATTTTAACCAGTAAGTAACCATGGTAACTGTTGTTCAGATTGTTTTTAACTTTTGGTGAAATGAAAACTCAAACATTTTTCCGTAAAGAAATAAACATAACTTACGCATGTTCATCTGTGTAAGTTCTGAACGTAAGAGTGTCTACTTCATAATATACCATAATAGCTTTACAACGTGTAACTATGATATTGACCTTGTTGCCAATCGATAGTCTGGTTAAACGTTGTCATGACGATTACTGCCAACTAACCAAAAACGTATCAAATACTTATAAATGAGCACACTCAGGAAAAGGGGCTTCGCTGGATAACACCCCGACCATCCACAGGGCTTTGACTTGTTTCCTAGCGGAGCCCTATAATTTCCGTCACTTAAAAAAAATATATATTTATGAATAGATTCACTGCTCCTTACCGATGATAGCTGTCACACGTGACGTCACCGGTACCATTCCCAGCGATGTTCCCAGGCTCGTGTGTGAAAGTATCCCAGATGCTTGGTCCTTTTCCGTCCTCATCCCAGCCGCCTTCGATCTGATAGGCCGAGGTGGATGTGCTCCACAAGAATTCCTCCGGGAAGGTTCCGTAGAGGAAGGCATCTCGTTCGGGGTCGTTGAAGACGTCTGGGTAGACAAATACAGGATCGGCTGCCAGTACTCTACAGGCAAAAGAGCAGATTACACCGAGCAACAACACTCTCGTTATTGCCATTGCACTATTGTAGTAGGGCTATGCACTCATTTAGTCTGAGTTGATGAAAACGAGCCAAGTAAAAATGACTTCCCCGTGTTTAGAACCCGAGTCCTGTGATCAGTTCCCTCTGTTTGAAATAATACTCAGAATAATTAACGCATTCTTAGCAGCAGTGAATTACTCTGACTGTGAATGTTACTTGTACAATTGGTAATTTGATCTTGTTTTAATCTTCTTCCCCCGTTCAGGACTAGTCCCAAAAATACCCGGGATTGAGTTTATATTGCCAACACATGTTATAAAAAAAAAGTCGATTAGCATTAAATGAGTTAATTTCAAATTATCAAGCAAACCAAATGAAATCCTGTTATTTCATAACACTTGTGTAATCTAACAAGCAAAATCCCTTAAACCAATCTGGACATTGATAAAAAAAACATGAAGCTTTATCAATTATGTGTATACAGTAGCATTGGCAAAGCAATGATTTGAGAACCCTCATGTTTAAAGGACTATAATAATCTGCTTCAAAATACTCGCAAAATATGGAATGAACAATTGAGTGTTACCATTAGTATATATTTAAATTTGATCAGTCAATGAGCTGTTATAAAAATGGCTATTTAGCAATCAACCAATCCAAAAATGTGAAAATGCATGTTCAGGAAATAATACTTCTAAAGTCTAAAGTGAACAAAGAACAAACGAGATATCGTATAGTGTAAACTAATATTCATAAAAGCGAACCACTTATATTATATACAATGTATTCTTATTTCGTGCTCATCATAACTAATCATCAAATCACATGATATGTTATTTCATAAAAATTTGTTTATTCAGCAAGCCTAAAAGAGACCTTTAAGAATTAATTATCAGTAATATTTATCGTGGTACTATCTAGAGCTGAACTATGACCATTTTAAATATTGATTTAACCTATCGGGTTACTTGGTTATTCGATCACAAATTGTATTTTCTAATATAGGCGGCTCCACCACCATGCATGGTCACTGA
This sequence comes from Echinarachnius parma, assembly GCA_037951105.1. Taxonomy (NCBI): domain Eukaryota; kingdom Metazoa; phylum Echinodermata; class Echinoidea; order Clypeasteroida; family Echinarachniidae; genus Echinarachnius; species Echinarachnius parma. Next base: position 8,207 of record JBAMJV010006456.1, on the reverse strand, counting down.
ATGAGGAGTTACCGTGTTGCCCATTTTAGTAATTTAGTCATCGGGCCTTAAAGGGTTATATAGTAACTTTGTTGACATGTGCCAAAACTGACGAAGGGTTGATGAAATGTGTATTTCCGTGATCTGATATGTCCACTGCAGAGTGATGTGTGAATATTCCATGGTAAATTAATGTACCAGATTTCACTATTTTGAGTGAATAATGAGCGAACGTAAAAAAGTTATAATTTTGCTAATTCATTGCACTAACTTTGTTCGCCGCAGAGAAACTTTAAGCTTCGTGAAAAACTCAAGAGTTCGAAGTAAGTTTTGTGGAATTTACAATGTTATTAAGTCCCTTTAAAGAGGGTTTTTGTCCTTCCCTAATTTCCATAGGCTACTAGAAAATAGACATCATATGCTGGCAATGTGTGACAATGTATCATGAAATAATGTGATTTGTTCTTCCCCGGTGGCATGAAGTTATCATGGATTGTACTACAATCCATGGTAACCGTTATACATTTAAAGGTAGTTCAGATTCGTCAAATGAGATGCGCGGCGCCATCTTGCATACGCGTTGCGCACGGTGCGTAATGCACGTTAGCTCAGTGTCATGCGGTGCGCGCAAACTAACCCAGTTCAAAATGGCGACCCGCTATATAGCATCCCCACGCTTGATGCCCTTTAAATAAGGAAAAACGGTCTCAGTACTTTTAATATATAGTTGGCCTTCCATGGGCGTACCCAGGGGGTGTTTAGGGTGTTAAACACCCCCTTTAGCGAAAATTAATGTATAAGTTATACAAACACACCCCAACTACGCCACTAAATTAAGCTAAAAACACATATGGAGGACAACAATTAGGACATTATAACATTTTGCTACTTTCTGCCCATCAATGCGTTCGTCAACAGGAGATCACTCGACGGTCATGCTGATTATGATTACTTATGGTAATAAAGTCGAACGAATTTGAACAAGCGAGGCTTTTCAAAATATTTGTTTTTGCCAAGATAAATGCGATGATGGTCCATATTATAATAGCATTGCAAAATCAATTATGGAGAATAGGAATAAGTCAGAATACCGGTGTGAGCGTTCAGACTGTCCGACGGATAGTGTCCGAGCTGCCATTTCGTTTATGCACATTACGATACACACATACGCACTTTATATAAGCCTGTACATATAAACACACGCGCACACACACACACTGTCCACACACACACACACACAACACACATGTTATGGAGTGGTCACACGATACTTGCGACGACCTGCAACAGCTTGCGATTGGTCACGTGCACATATGAAAGGCGGATTTTGCCAAAGTCTGTAATACATCACCGCCCTGTACAAACTCACTGCAGATGTACAATATAAACACTCACAAAATGTTCCGCAATTCAAGGATGAGCGTTAATATCTCTCTGCTCTTATATTGATATGGTCTTGATGCACAAATTACTACTACTACCACTACTACTACTACTTCTACTACTACTAATAATAATAATTATAATAGTAATATTGTTAATTATAATAATAATATTATTTAATAATAATTAATAATAATAGTAGTTCGTATTATATAGCGCCTATAATAGCCTCTAAGCGTCAGACCCGCATTGTACACATCCTCTACTCCCTGAGGAGCATGCTAGCGGTGGGTACCGTATTGGTGCACCAAGCTTATATGAAATTAGCCTGAGTATGGAGCCATAGCAAAGACAAATGTTGCAAAATATAAACATAGGACGTGGTGCAAGCTTTTGGCTCTTAATTATCTCATACAAAGACCTCCAATAGGCCAAATATAAATTACCGCGGTAAACAAGGTAGAAAAACAACAAAAATAATAACTGTGGGACAGAAAAGAGAATCGTGGGCCCCAAGAGCGCAATAGCCGAGACCCCCACCCCCCCCCCCCCCCCCCCTCCCATTCGATCGTTGTCATGTGGATGCCAATCCCAATAATGATAATACAAATCTGTCGGTTGAACACCTCCCTTTCATTATTGGTAAGGGTATGTAATGAGAATAAATAACTTTTGATGAAAAGCAGAAATATATAGAGGCTTGCCTGGAGTATTCAGGATAAATCATTGTCTACCAAACCATGCATCGTTGCCATGGATGCAATTTCAATAGGTCAATAGGGTGAGATGAAGCCACCGCAATAACCGCAATCACCGCAATCACCTTGCTCTTTCTCTCTCTCTTCTATTGTTTTGATCGCAACGGATTTTGAACCGACTTTTTGATGTTCAAAAACCTTGCGACAAGACTTGCGACGGGAACCTGCCGTCGCAAGAGAACACACGGCGCATGCGTTCCTCGTGACCAGTCGTGCTATTGTTCGATCGACAACCCCAAACCAGGCTTATGATGCTTATTAAGCACGGTAAATAACATGTTAGGTTTACTTTAGCCTAAATGTAATACATACAACCTATTTATGGCTATAATGGGAATAATACCGAATTTATTGCGATATTTGCATTCTGATGTAACGTCTAGTTATTTCGAACATGATCGGCCCTTCATAAGTTCTATTGTCTTGTTGCAGGCTGTTGCAGGTCGTCGCAAGTCTCGTGTGCCCACTCCATTAGACTACCACCCACGTTGTGTGTGTGTGTGTTTATATATGTACAGGCTTCGTATGTGTGTATCGTAATGCATGCCAACTAATGTCAGCTCGGACACTCTATCCGTCGGACAGTCTGTACGCTCACACCTGTATTGAAAGAATTCTGACTTAAGTATATTTACTAACCAAATATATTGCGAAAGGATTAAACTTTCACACTTGATGAAAATAGTTCATGTTTCACAAAACAGTGTTTTCTTTCTATTTCCTTTCGAGAAAGTTGCGACCATGCACTCAATATATGGCTGTTCGTTGGAGTTGTAAGAAATGATCAGAACAGGCATGAAAGGGGGCAGTATGCAGTAGATCAGTTATTTATACAACACTGTTTATGATCTGAGCACTCATTACAAAAGGTTTGTTTAATCTTCAAAGCAGTAAAACTCATACCGATGCGGTTGTCCTACAACAAACATAACCTTTAAACTGCGTATAGTACCGTTTCAGAATCAATATAATTACGCATCTTTATGACGTAATACGTGATCCACAAACCTAAATTTGACGAATGGTTTTTAGTTAACGGTGTAGTTCAATATCAGGTGAAAGCTACTGAAACGACTGATTTACCTACATAAGATTGTCCTTGAAACTACGAAGATGGAAGTTACCTTCGGCGCCGTCATACTCCTTTCGCTGTCGTTAACCCTGGTCGTCAGTCAGGGTTCCGATCCCGAGTTCGTTTACCCGGACGTGTTCAATGACCCTGAGAGAGATGCCTTTCTCTACGGGACGTTCCCCGAGGGCTTCGCTTGGAGTACGGCGACGTCGGCCTACCAGATCGAAGGAGGCTGGGATGCTGACGGCAAGGGGCCGAGTATCTGGGACACCTACACGCACGAGGGGGGCAACGTCTACAACAACGATACGGGGGACGTTGCTTGCGATAGCTACCTCAAGTAAGATACATTACATACATATTTTATGCTTAGTAACTGATTTTCTCGATGTGGTTGCCACGATGACATACCGTATAAAAAATGGACCAACATTGGTGGCATGCACTTTCAAGTTTTCAATTTCATTATATTTTATTTTCAAATGGAATTTAATTTTGCCATTTCATGAGGGGTTATGACAATGCTCGGACACTAAACGACAACATGCAATTAATTGACTGTTACATTTTATTTATTCCTTGAGACTATTATAAATTGAGTAATATTAATCCAGAGATACCTATATTTAGTGGGAATGCCAGTGAAGGTTAAAAATTGCACTACTATACCCCTCAGGCAAACTGTGATTAGTGCTTCGAAGTGAAAAATACCAATATAATCATCATATTATAATGGGCAGGTGCACATTAGATCCAACAATTTTGGTCAGGCCATACATATTCATGTAATAAATGATAACAAGAAAAGGGAAAATAATATTTTACGTTTGCCGTTTATTTTATTGTTGCCACTTTATCAGAAGATACAAACGCCCCAGCTGAGCCGCCCCTAGCTTGTCCTCCCCCTGTCACTATACACCACTGAACACATGTAGCAACATACCGTATACATACAATACATTGAAACAAAGTGAATAGTGGGTGGACGGAAATTAGATGATGTTCCCTTGTTTTTTAATGCATTTTAATCTTAATCTAAGTTTGATAATATCAAACATAATTTACATGCTATATAAATGTTTTATATTCCACATACTAAGAATCTTGCTCTACGATTGGTCAAAAGTTAATCACGTTATGAAACATAGTTTCGCCCATCATTGATGGGAGAAGAAAAGTTCGTTACACTGTGTACTATCTTGGGTGCACTGTGTACTGTGTACTGTGTACATCTTCGGTGAAAGTGCGTTGCACTGTGTACTATCTTAAACGCAGCAGGCGTACGTTGCGTATAAGTATAGAACTGCATGCACTGTACGTATATCGTACACCGTTTGCTAGCTGCTAATTGATGACTTGTTGCTCTAGACTATAAAATGGCGGAAAACAGTTAGATTGTCTTTCTCGTAGACCCTACCAGTGAAATGTTTACTGTGGAATATTAAGCAAATAACCCTCAAATAATCACCTTTTGGTTTCAGGAGATGGCAAACTATCACTTCATCGGCGATCTGAATGTATACGCTATCTTTCCTCATATTCGCTTCGGAAAGATAGCTACATCCAGATCACCTCGGAAGTGATAGTTTGTCCCATCACCTTCACCAACGGTAATTATTTGCTTAATATTGCCACTTTTAGACTTCGTACTCAGCTCACAGTTCGTCAAAATAGTGAACATATAAAATATAGGCATACAGAATCGTTATCTGTATAATATTGTAATCTTGCTCATATCATAAATAATGTTCGTCCCATTGTATAAGTATTAATTGCACTTCGTTATCATGAAAGGTCGAGTATGTTGCACAACAATTACCTTATGTTTAACCCATAAAAAGGCCGGGCTATTTGAGGTCTTCCTACGCCTGGGGGGGGGGGGGGGGGGGAGCGGCCGATCGCCGTAAAAAATTGCACGCATGATAAGTGAAGTGTATAGAATACAATGGTAATTTTAATTTTTTGAAAAATCATTAATTTACATATTTATGGTAATTTATGCAAATAAGGTCATACAATTCATATTTTTACCCATAAATCATATATTCTTCATAATTAAACTCTGGTTTTCACTAGATATATTCTTTAGAGCATTTGGAATAATAATACGACAACAAAATTTGGAAGAGCCAGGTTCTTCCTTATGTTTTCTATTGTTTTTTATAATTTCTTATGCCTTCTCTGTTTTTTTTTACTTATGTATTTTATTGTTTTTGTTGTTTATTTTATTTCTAACTATAATTCAACTATTTTGAACCCCAAAACAAACATATAAAATGTAAACAAGACCTTCTTGTACGAAAACTGATATTTCCATATGTTTTGTACACAAATCACGAAATTGAGCGATTTTCGGGCTGACATCACTGACCTAGTAGAGGTCAGTGGCTGACATGCATAGACAAAAGGTCACGTGACTTCGTAACGATTTTCGAAATGTTTGTTTAAAAATATGCGCAAGACCCAAAAGAAAAAAGTCACCAAGCAGCGGCGCGTCATCTTACCGCGTTTTGGAGCAATAACAAATATCGCGGAGGGGGGTGGGGGCATTATGGCCCCCCGGCCTTCTTATAGGGTTAACATTTTCAAAGCACAACTATGTTATCAAAGTACATGATGGCTCTGAAACTACTAATATTTAACATTTGATTCGAAGTTATATAATAAGTTTGAAAGTTTATCAAATTTCCATCTGAGTTCGGAGACAATAATGTAATTAATGGTTCAAACAAGCATGCCAAGACAAAATGTAAGCACGTAATTATGACAAAGAAAAAGAGTATAACGTGGAAAGAAAGCAGCTTATTTTGAAACTAGTTATAATATAATAAGATTTAATCAACCACGTATTCTACATTATATAACATCCAATATAAAGATGTGATTATATACAAAATATGATTTCAGCCGCTTTTGTGGTTGAATCAGAACCAAAAGATCTACACGGATAAGAGGGCGCTTTTGTGAAGTTGTTTTCGCGTGGTATAAAATGACGTCATATAATTAATAATATAACCGAATTTTGTTCTCATATTATTGTTACAATACAATATTTTTATCCCATCTAATATTACAGATATAGAGAAGATGTAGCCCTGATGAAGGCGATGGGGCTAGGCTATTATCGCTTCTCCTTATCGTGGCCACGAATTCTGCCCGAAGGCACCATCGACAACGTGAACGAAGCCGGGATCGCCTACTACAACAGCTTGATCGATGAACTCCTCGCTGCGGGCATCATCCCGATGGTCACCCTCTACCACTGGGACCTGCCCCAGGCCCTACAGGACGTCGGCGGCTGGACGAACGATTCCATCATCGAGCTCTTCGGGAACTACGCCGACCTCTGCTACCAGAGGTTCGGGGATCGAGTCCCCATATGGATTACGCTGAACGAGCCGTGGGTGGTGTCGATCCTCGGTCATGGCAACGCGTTCATGGCACCCGGAATCTATGGAGACGGGACAACGATCTACGTTGTAGCTCATAACCTCATCAAGTCGCACGCCAGGGCCTGGCACATTTACGACGATACATACAGACAAACACAGGTTTGTATTTTGTTGTTTATTTTGTCTTTCTCGTGGTGGATTTATTAAACTTAAAATTAGTGACTCACTAAAGTGTGTTATACTAACCAAATAACCAATATAATTATTGATGCACGTACTAACAGTATGTGTTTACCGTTTATGTTGTTGGTTTAAATTGTTATACGGTTGGTGGGTTCATAATAGTCTGTTCACGTCTTGAACACGTACGACGGGCCTTAATTGGGCCTTACCTATCCGCCTTACCTGTCCGCGTCCAAATGGATGAGGCGCGGCCATTTGAAGTGATGAGTGTTCATTATTCCTGCCAATCCTGCGAGCTAGATTATCTTGAATTTATATTAACAAAATACATATGACATAAACTTACTTTATTGCACATAATGATTACAACAATATTGTCAATATTCGCAGAATGGCCAAGTTGGTATTACACTTAGTTCATTCAACTACGAGCCGTCCAACCCGGACAACCGGAGTGATGTGGAGGCGGCAGAGCGGGGACAGGAGTTTGAGCTGGGCTGGTTCGCCAACCCAGTTTTCGGGAACGGAGATTATCCCGAGATCATGAAAACGAACATCGGGAACAGGAGTTTGGTTCAGGGGTACAACGAATCACGTCTACCGGCATTCACCGATGAAGAGAAATTGTATAACAAAGGTATGACTATGTAAAAATGACTTAAATATAGACTTAAATATAACTCGAAGTTAATATAGTCATTGTCTGGAACGAAGATTACCCAGAGATCATGAAAACAAACTTTGGCAACAGGGGTGTAGCTCAGAGGTATATTACAATGAATCGCGTCTATTTGCCTTCACTTCCCGGCCCCCCACTCCGGGGTCGGAGGGACCGCATGCGTGTTCCCTAAATCTCCGGTAAAGGGGTACTTTTCGCGCGACAAAGTCCGGCCCGAGAATTGTAAAGAGAAATTTAAAAAGGGGGTTATAAAATATCTTTGTTTACATTATTGGAAAATCATAGAAAAATTGATCAAATTCCTGCTAGCTCACCTGAGATAGGGGGGTACATTGAGCAGTGTTCCGGATTTAGGGGGGTCTCAAAAACTGGAAAAACCTGCGAAAAGCCCACGAAAGGGTGGTTCAGAAATATTGGCAGTCCTGAGATTAGGGGGTGCTTCAAAGGAATGGAACGAGCATATGCGTACCCTAAATAATACTGAGTGGGGGCCGGGATTCACTTACAAAGAGATGTTGTCGCGGGGGGCCACTCAACTATATTGCTGTACACACGCGCGACCAAAAAAACGCGTAAAAAGGGTATACTTTTTGCCGATCATGGCGCGTCACGCGCGTGACGCGTTTAGGTGTCAAAAGGCCAAAATCAGAAAAAAGGGTATGTTTGTGGAGTTAAACAAATGCGCGTTTAGGGTATCTTTTTCTCCAAACTTGTTTCTTTGAGAGCAATTGACGTAGACCTTGTTTAGGGGTATGTTTTAG